>PVKE010046760.1:0-12184 GCA_004027555.1 Craseonycteris thonglongyai | reverse complement strand
CCTGTTAAAAGTGACATTTATCAGAGAATTAAAGGTTGACTAGAGAGCAAAAATATTACAAATATGGAAAAGAGCAGCCACAGAGAAGAAATAACAAATGCAAATTCCTTAAATTGGGAAACACTTTGGTATTAAAAGACAACCAAAGGTCAGTGTGGTTGATTTGGAATGACAGAGAGTAATTGGTTCTACATTAGGTTGGAAAGGCAAGTGGGAAGTTGAGCTTATGTGGCCAAATACACCTTGATGAGCATAATGCTTTATATACTAAGTGCAGTGATTCAGTGAGAATTGGGGATATGGTTCAGTACATAACTTTCTTTTCCTTTTTTTCCTTTAGTTAAGTATTTCACAGGTAGAAAGTGAATGAATCATAAATGTGTATTTATATTTTTCAGGATTCTCCAGAGAAACAGAACCAGTAAGAGGGGAAATAGTAGATAGATACATGATAGATAGATGATGATAGACAGATGATAGATAGATAGAAAGATAGATAGATAGATAGATAGATAGATAGATAGATAGATAGATAGATAGATAGATATAGAGATGACAGATAGACAGACAGATGATAGATAGAGATAGATAAGACAAACAGACAGATTTATTATGAGTAATTGGCTAAAATTATTATGGTGGCTGAGAAGTTCCATGATCTGATGCTTGTAAAACTGAAGACCCCGGAAAGCCTGCAGCATAATTCAGTCTGAATCCAAAGGTCTGAAAAGCAGGGGAGTCTAAGTGGTATAAATCCCAGTACCTCCATCAAAGGGCTGAGAATTTGTGATGAGATGTCCTCATCTCAGGCAGGCCAGAAGCAAAAGAGGCAGATTCCTCTTTCATCTACGCTTTGTTCAAGTCAGATCCTCAGAAAGTTAGACAACCCACCCCATTGAGAAGGATCAGCTGCTTTACTGAGCCTACTGATTCAAATGCTCATCTTATCCAGAAACACCATCATAGACACACCTAGAATCTGGGCCCCCATGGCCAGTCAAGTTGACACATAAAATTAAATCATCACAGTATTCAAAGAATTATAAGCAAATGAACATATCATTGTAAACTGTGCCTTTACCAGAGGCCACCCTTTCCTTCCACCTGTCTTTATCCCACCCTTCTCCTAGAGTTGGTCACCCTCTTGTCACCCAACACTTCAGTTTTGCTTCTTTAAAACTTCATATACATAAAATTATGTAGCAAATATTCTTATGTCTAGCTTATTTTTTCCTATGTCTCTGCCTGCAGCAGCATTAGCTTATTTAAAATATTTTCTGTATAATATTCTATACTCTGACTATACCTCAGTTTATTTAGCCTGGTTTTGATGGGCCTTTAGGGTACATTTGGGTTTAGTTGGAAAGCTAATACATGCTCTAACATTTTTGTACATGATCTTTGTTGCACTTGGATATATATGGAGAAGAGAAATAGCTAGACCAAAGAAGGTATGTATATTCAAATTTAATAATAATAATAAAACAATTTCCAAAGTCTGGTTTACTTAATTGCACATCCACTAGTAGTATAATATAAAAGAGACATAAATCTATAGGAGAATTAGGATCTTGGCATTGGATGGAAAGGAAAACCTCTCTTGAGAATTCATACTCACAACTGGCCTTCAGATGGATTTGTAGCTAGTGAACTGAAACTTTCAAACTGAGAATTTGTTTTTAAGTGGTCCCATGTAAGTATCTTTAGGCATCAGGCAGGAGCAAATGAAAGCACTCCCTAGAGGAATGCTTCTTTTAGTCAGGTCATACAAAAATCCCATAGATAACATTCCAGAAGACATAAAGCCAAGTTTAAAAAAACAAATCACACCACCAACAATAAACACATATACACATACACCTCTGACCTGAACAAGAACTTAAGGAAACAAAAGACAAAACAGTCAAATTACTAAAAAGCACAAATACTGAGGTAATAAAACAAAATAAAATTTAATTAAGTATTATTATTTTAAAAAAACAAAATACATATGAATTCTTTTTTTTTTATTTTTGACAGAGAGAGAGAGAGATACAGAGACAGAGACAGAGAGAGAACTGAACTGGAGGAGCTCCCAGTTCAGCATATGGGTCCACACGGACCAGGGCCAGGATCCAATCCCCGGTCCCCGGTGCTGCAAAGTGAGCGCTTAACCCACTGAGCCATCCCGGCTTCTCCTACATATGAATTCTTAACAAGAGACAATAACAATATCTAAGAACATATGAAAAAGAGCCAATTAAAATACTAACTGGGTTATATACTGATTTTCCCCAAAAGTAAGACAACCCCTGAAAATAAGACCTACTTACAGTTTTGCCTCTCGCTGAAATACATATAAGGCATCCCCCCAAAAAATAAGACCTAGCATATCTTTGGGAGCAAAAATTAATATTTTTGCTCCCAAAATTAATATTGCTAAATATTAATAAAATTAATAAATATTAATAAAATTAATATTGCTGTCTTATTTTTGGGGAAACAGGGTATAAGACACTGTCTTATTTTTGGGGAAACAGGGTAGATGAATGCATTTTGCAAATAGGGTCACAGAAGAAAAAACAGAGATTAAATACATTAAGGAGAAGATAAACAATGTGGATGATTGAAAAGATATGACTAGATTCATAAGAAAGGGAAGTGACAATATTCATAGAGATAATGGCTGAAGATTTTCCCAAACTTAGAGGGAATAATCCTCAGATTCAGGAAATCTAATCAATTCTCAACAATATATGTAAAAAAGAAATGGAGAGGTATAAGTGTTATAGTCAAGCTGCACAAAAGGAACAGTCAAAAAAAAAAAAATCTGAAATTATGCCTTGACAAACTGACTATAAAGGAACCGTGATGAGACTGAGAGACGACTTTCCAATAGCTAAAATGGTAGTTGGAAGGCAACATTGCTCCATGTGCATGGCATTGGAAGAAAATAACCGTGAGGCTAAGAATAGCATATCCAGTGAGTAACTTCCAAGAGTGAAAGCAAAATAAAGACATAAATAATTACAAATTTAGTGGTTTTGTTTTGTTTTTTGTTATTGCTTTTATTACCAGAAAATCCTCATTATACATAATTATAAATATATTATAAGATATACCATAGATAAAGAGGAATGAATCCCAAATAGAAAATTATTTAACATGAAAAACAAGTTCATGAGCCAAGACATTGGTAAATATATGTATACATTTCTTGAATAAAACAAACATTATCACATTTGAGGGGTACATTGGTTTCCTTAGGCCGCTATAACAAAGAATCATAATCTGGGTTGCTTTAAAAAAAAAAAATTGGGGGGAAGCCGGGATGGCTCAGTGGGTTAGTAAGGTGACCAGATTTTAACATTGGTAAAGCGGGACACCATTGACCGGGGGGAAGGGGGTTCTTGATTAAAAATTTGGTCTATCTCCCGCCGTTACCTAGCTTGTCATGCATTCTTTCCAAAAATTGGGGCTTTTTTAAAACGCTGCGGGACGCAGGACAAATTGTTAAAAATCAGGACTGTCCCGCCAAAAGTGGGACGTCTGGTCACCCTAGTTAAGGGCTCAATTTGCAGACCCAGGGACTGAGGATTGAGTCCCAGTCCCAGCCTGTGTGGACCCACCTGCTGAACTGGGGAGTGCCCCCAGTTCGGTTCTCACTGGGGTGAGACCCCGGCCCAGTTCCTGCCCTGTGCAGCCCCTCGACCAACTGTGGAATGAAACTATGTGGAAAAACCAATGATGTGCAACTATGGAGACTGCTCTGGGCCCTCTCTTTTCTGTCTGTCTCTGTATTTGTATCTCTGCCTCTGTTGAAAACAATAAAAATAAATCTTTATTAAAAAAAAACAAAAAAAAAAACACAAAATTCTCACACTTTTGGAGGTTAGAAGTTTAAAATCCAGTTGTTAGAGGGCCCATACTTGCTCTAAAGTTTCTAGAAGAGAATCTGTTCCGTACCTTTCTCTTAGCTTTGGTGTTGATGGCAAATCTTGGCATCCTTTGGCTTGTAAGTACATCACTTAAGTCTTTGTTCCATTTCTACATGGCATGTTGTATGTCCATGTCTCTCTTCTCTCCTTCTAAAGATACCAGTCATATTTGACTTATATCCCACCCTACTTTAGTATGAGCTCACAGTGACATGATTACATCAGCAAAGACCCTATTTCTAAATGAAGTCACATTTCCAGGTAACAAGATCTAGAATTTGAACATATTTTCTGGGGGAACACAATCAACCCATACAAAGGATTAAACTAAAATACCAAAATCTAAACATAAATTGAAAAAAGAAAATAAATAAAAGGTATTAAAGCATTTTTAGATTTATATTATATTCTGGAGAATAAATGTATTACGTCGTTAAGTCGAACACACATGATAAAAATATTATTTGTATATAGTCACTACTTAATAACATTTAAATTAATATCTCAACATGTTTACATTCCTATAACAACAGATTTTCTTAGCAGAGTTCCTAAAACATAAGCAAATAACAGAAAAACAATATTTTAGAAAAATTTCCACGCGCTAAGAGATGACTTATGTTATATGTATATGTTTTGTCTCTGATATTTTATATGGAGAGCTGTTTTGCAGTTTTAGTTGTGTTGCATTTGAAGATTATCAAAGAAAGGAAATGAAATGTATTGAAAAATACTGCTAATGGCAAAGCAAACACATTATTCATTAGTCAATATGAGACAAGTTTCTTTTCTATCTCAATGCCATCACAACTCAAGTACTCACATTATAAGGAACACATAGAAAATTAAGGAATATTTTCACAAAGAATGTCACAAAGAACAGGGAAATTTCTTTTAATCATATTTTCACTATGAGCGAAGTGAACTTGTTATACACAACTGTTCTACATAATGACATTTGTATCAATGGAAATTTATATACAATTTAAGTAAACAAACAAGTAAAATTTTTCTTCCTGACTTTTCCACCGGAATTCCACAACCTCTTCTTCACTTACCTGGCTTTAGTTAGCCAAATATAAGATCCATCTGGCTTCCAATAATAACCTACCCTTTAAATGAGTAGGTTATTTGCTTCAAGTCAGTTGAACAAAGTTTACTTGTTATTTTTTAACAGGTAATTACCTGTTTGTGATAGAACTTTAAAATGCTACCCTAACTCATGCCCTATTTCGTTGTTATATGCAATTCCCTGTTTCTTTGGTTAAATAGCTTATGTCTTAACAGTAAATGTCTGAAAGTTAGATTGCCTTCTGTTGGGTCACTGTTGCCTGTCCTGTTATTCTAATTTTAGGACATCTGAGGCTGTATGTGTTAGGAAAGCACACTCTCTAAAGCTTGGACACTGTGTTTCACATTTGCCAATTATCAAGGGACTGGACTGGAAAATGTGCAATTGTGTGAAAATCCTCCCAAGATGACTTTTTGCTAAAATGAATTGATAGGTCTTCACATGTACAAATTAATTATTTTGTCGCACGTTATTTGTGGTTGGTCTCATTTTTCTTGTCAGAAATAACAATATCTGTTCTCCATCTAGGTCAAGGGGGAGGACAGGCTGGGAAGACTAGGTCTTCTCTGTTAGCAATTAGAAGCTGCTTGATGCTGTAAGTGCCGGTGGATAAATAAAACTACTGTAATTGCAGAGCCATTTTTAGAATTGCACATCTGCTGAGACATTTTGACCTGCAGCAATAAATGACTAGGCAGTGCTTGAACCATTCATATTAGTTAATTACAAAATGAATATGTAACTGAATAAATTAATTCAACAACCTACACAAACATAGCAGCAGTATCTTAGTACCGCAGATCTCTACTATTTTCTCGTTTCTCCCATTTTCTCTATTCTTTCAAGAATAACCACCTCATATATGGATTTACTACATGAAGATGGCTGGATGCAGTGCTTACAATGCGGGGGAAGAGCAGGACCACAGAGAAAGACCCCACCTGGGGCACAGCGCTGCAGAAAGTCGTCCTTGGATGCTGGGTGCAGGCTCGAAGCCCCACCTACTTTGCCAGGTCATTTTTTTCATATTGAGCAAATTACACTATCATCCTCAGGATTTTACCTGAAATTGTATTCTGGCTTATCATTCCCCCCTCCCCACCCACTTCCTCTTCTTGTCTTCCTTATTCCTTATCAGGGATGGCGAACCTTTTGGCGATTGAGTACCAAAGTTTATGAAATAAGAGTATACTCGCTTGACTTGCGTGCCAACCCATCAAGTGAGATAGAGGTATCAATTAGTTTTATGTCTATAAGAGCATAAACAATAATTTTTTAAATGGTATTCACAGCTCTCTGTGCCAAAATAATTGCTCTGTGTGCCACTTTGGGCACACATGCCATAGGTTCGCCACCCCCGCCCTAGGCTGTCTCTTCTGGTCACATTTCTTAATAATCAATTCTCGATGAATTCTGATTTCATAGTCTGCTTCTGGAGAACCAAGCAAGACAGTCTTTCTTTACTATAGGAAGGTAAATAAAATAAATATAATAAATGCTGCAATCATATTTATATTTAACTTGCATTTGGAGCACACTGGAGAGACCTACAATTTCTCTTTGGGATAGGGTCCTGGAAGGACTCGCATCCTGAAAGATGAACAGTATTTTTCACCACACTGAGTAAGAAGTGGGGGATGGGGTAAGGTTTCCCACACAGCTGTCAATCAACGTTTTTACTTTACAGTGGATTATACCAGCCTTATGTAATCTTATTATTCTCTCAATATTTTTCTTTGGGATAGAACCAAAAGAAAGAGGACATGAATTATGGGACAGCTATAGTAAGCAAATCATTTGTGCATGATGTTGTTGTCTAAAGTTGCCTTTGCCTGTAATTAAAAGCTCACGCTGCATATTAATTAGTACACATTCACATTGACTGCCCACACTGAATAACCAGCTACAGAATAACAAAAGAGGCCTACTGCATAGTAGTGGGAGAAAGTAGGATGTTAGAATTTAAAATAAATATTCTGTTATTTGTCAAAATGTTTGTTTCTGGAGGCAGCTCATGCATATCTCTCATGTATTTTAGATCTTTATATTGTCAGGGCTTTTTTTATTACACTTGTCATATAATGGCTGCTTAATATTTTCTTGAAATCTAATTTCAAAAATAGACTCCCAGAGGTTGGTCAACTTAGTTGTTTAGATTTTTTTTTTTCCTGGAACTTTTTGAGGATTTACTATGCAAAACCACTAAGCTGAGAACTTAAAAACTTTCAATTGCATTTACCCTTCTGCAGAATTAGTTATGTTATTATTTCCATTTCAGACACGATGAAATTTAAGCTCAGAGAGGTTAAGTAGACTTATCTAAGTTCACTCAGTAAGTAAATGACTATGTCAGCTCAATAACCCGCAATTCAAACTTGCACTTTTAATATTGCACAAGTGGCACTCTCATCCATAGAAAATATTGCCACATTGTTCATTCCTAGAACAGCAAGTGAATGTAATTTGCATCAGACAGGTTGAAGTGCATTATATATCATGACCCCACAATACAATCCTTTGTCCTAGTTAATAGTGCTGCATGTAAGTTGATTCTATTGAAGAAAATGCAGGGAATCTAATGAAGTGTACAAAATTCCTAGTATTTCTGATATTTGAGTCTGTTTTTCTAACAACTCACTATTTGTCCTTTGTACTAAATCATGACTTTTTCTTTTTTGTAATATGTGGCATTACATAGTCATACTGTTGGACAATGTTTTCAGTATCATCATCACCTGAGAGCATTGAATTTCAAAGCCATCGAATGCCTGGATATAATGATGTGATATAGTTAATGCTAAAAAACAAAATAAATAAATAATAATCCAATCTTTTGAGCAAGTACCAAAACTGAAACATAGCTTTATTTACATAAATATAATTATTAATAGATAAATATCAGTAGATAAACAGTTAGCAATGAAATTTAAGGTAAGGCTTGAATGTCTCTAAAATCAAATCTAATCTACATGATGAAGGACTTAGGTGCACCTCAAATGAATGACTCACTCTTGGGTAAAGGGGTCTCAAATGTCAGTTAGTTCAAGCTGACCATGTTTAGTAAAAATACACTAGATTTAGAATGCTTGGGTTCAACTCCAATTCTGCCATTTACTAAGTCTATGAAGAAGTCATCTTAATTTTCAGTGCTTTGTTTTCTTCAGTACTTCATTTTGTTAAGAATTATAATAATCTGAGCCACAGGGTTTTTGTGAGAATTCTTGCTTTTTAAAAACAGTTCACTCTAAACTACCACACAAATGAAAGTTCTTATTATAAATTATTTGAATTAAAGTAAACTGAGTCACTCTATATCCCAAACATGCACCTAAATGTAATAATTTTCACATTGACAGCTACATTATTCAGTTTAGTCAGGTCTTTCAAACTGACAACTACACCTATATCTATTTCTCTTTCCTTAAGTTTAGAATAGATTTGGCTTCAAAGGAACCCTTACCCTCCCCTTGGTGTTCTTACACTTTCTTGATTGACATAAAACACAATGAGTAGAGATCATGCCCATTTATGTGCCATGCAATGCATCACTGTTATATGTGTCATGGAGAAGACAAGGTGTAATGTAGAAGACACTAGGAAAGAAAGAAGGAAAACTAATTCAAATGTCAGATCTTCTACTATATAATTTGGGACCTTAAAGAAGACTAACAACGTTAGCCATCATGCAGATCAGACGATATAAAACCATTTTAAACTTTAATCCAATACTGTTCTTAAAACATGCTTCTGGCAAATTATTTATTGTATTTGAAATCCAGGTTTTTAATCTATAAATTATTAAGTATTAATCATGAACTCATTAACTGTGAGAACATTTACGACATACCGTAACTAATATAGTACTTGGCAAATAATTATATCAACCTTAATTTCTTTTTAATATTTTTTCATACTTTTCCACATTCTTTCTCTTTCCTTCCATCTCTCCTTTCCACAATTTTTTGTCCTTTTCTCGATAACTTATTTCCCTCTTTCCCTATGCTGCTATTTGTAAAATAAGAATACTGAACTATCTGAACTCTAAAGCTCCTTCTAGCTCAATGACTCAGTGAATCCGAAAGCCTCAGAACTCTGAATATCTCTGAGAAGTTACATAACCATGCCACGGGTAGGGTTTTATCCTTTATTTGAAAGTATAATCAACTATGCCTTGCTATCAGAGGCAACTTAAAATAATTAAAAAATGATCTTGAAAGTTTGGCTCTTTTCCTAAGGCGTATAAAAAATACTAGATGAACAATTTTGGTCAGATTCCCAGATGAGAGCCCTGATCCAAAGAGAAATTAGGGAAGTCTAATATTATAACAACAAAGCCCTTCTCTAGGACTTTCTATATTTCTCTTCGGTAAGGTTACAGGCAGGGAATAGATCATTATCAAATCAAACTGAAGAATACCATTATTCTCATTATCATTCTACCAATTCTAATTGTCAAAATGTATAAAATACAAGGCAAAATTTCTTTCTGATTTTCTATGCAATACTGAGTAAGATTTTTTTCGATCTAAAATGCCCTAAAAATATGAGTCAATTTTCAGAAAATAGTTCCATGAACTCTTTTGTGGCATTAAGGTAAGTGTTTTAATTTTAATACTTTTAACATCAAAGAATTAAACACCTTAAGGTGGGATTAGCTTCTCAAATGAGTAAAGTCTAAAACATTGCTTCCAGAATACAGGTTTTGTAGCTAAAATACCTGAGTTCAAAATTCAATTTAGCTATTTATTGTCCAAGTCACCTCACCAAATTGCTTACCCTTCTCTGCTTTAAAATTAAGAAAATAACTGTACCACTGGATTTTATGAGAAATAAAAACTAGATCATATGTAAATAAATAACTTCTTAGCATAAAACTATTTCTATAATAGACACTTGATACAAAATAATTTTATAATTGAATTACTAGGTCTTAATTTGAATGATCAGAAAAGGGAAACCCAGAGAGGATAGTTGACTTGCTCAAGGTCACACTACTTATTAGAGTTCTTTTAATTATGTAACTCACATTTCAGCATTATTTACTGCTAATTCACTATACTACAAGACATTGAACAGACCCCTACCATTAACAACAACATTAGGTAGCTTGAGGGTTTCTGAATATTTTATTTAATCTTTGTCTTTGCAAATAATGTGCAGATCAGTTTGTTTGTATTTGAACTGTGTCTACAGATCAACTAGTAGGAGAATATTATTTTGAGGTTTTTTTCATTGAAAGTGATAAATATTTGTACCTCTGTTCATGTTCTATTCCTTAGTCTCTTCTTTTTGGTTGATATGGCAAAGCTTAGTGAGACTGTCTATGACCAGAGAATGGGTTAATATTCATTAACAAACTAGAAAGTATTAATAAAAATGATGGTACATTTGAAACAGCAGTACTGCCTAAGTATTTCTCATGTACAGTGAAAGTAACTGCTTAATAAAATGTTACAGAAGTTAAATTATAAGTTCCAGAATTAAATTATAATTTTGCTTATGTGGTATAGCATAGACATGTAGACCATTTCTCAGCTTGTAGTCTATGCCTCATCAGTATTAGAATCTTCTTGAGTGCTTTGTAAAAATGTCTTTTCCTACACATCTTCATATATACACTGATTTAGAATGTTTGAATTGAAATCAATTATCTCCATGGTTCACCTACTGCCAGGAATTCCCATGTCCATAAAAGTTTGTATTTTTCTGGCCTAATGCTCAAATGCAAGATTATAGATCTGAACTTTATTTCTGATACCACCACACTAGAATTATAGAATGTTGGACAAATTAACCTCAGTTATATTCATTTCCTTCAATTGTGTAAGAGACACAATGAACCTACTTCATGGAGTTACTGTAGAATTAAATGGGTTAATCTGTATAAAGAATTTGGCAATTCATAGACTGTGGAATTTGGAGAAACTTTTGTGTGATTCAGTCATGCCTTGACTCTTTTAATTGCAGACCACTGAGTTAGTTTCTGATGTCCCTAAAGATAGCATCTGATTCAGGTTTTATTTATTTATTTATTTATTTATTTATTTATTAATGTTCAAAAGAGGTCTATTAATAATACAAATTATTCAACACTTATTCTAATCTCTAATTACCCTCAGATCCAATCCCTAAAACTATAGTTTTTCTAGATTTCTGAAACTAATATGGATTGCCCCCATTTAGTGCAAATACCAAATAAGGTTTTATGTCATTGTTGCTTCCTACATGTATCTCACAATGTATGCTTATGTTCCATAGAGAACTAATCCTATAAAATGTTTCATTCTCAAATGTGTTAAAAAATGATGCATCCTCTACACAATCTCAGAAATGTATAATTCACAATTAAAAGCTACAGAAATTTCTGTAGCAAAGAACTTGATTTATTTCTTTAACTCAGGATTTCTTAAACTTGCCTGGTTAAAGAACATTTTTGCTACATAATACCTAAAAAATCCCTTAGCATATCCTGGTACATTATTTTGTTCATGTGATGTTTTCAAAATTATCCTGTTCTCAGTATTTTCTCTTTTGTGTTATTAAAAGCTGACATTGGAATTACAATAGTATGTGGACTGCCTTATCTGACTTCAGCCCCTGATTCCTTCACTCAGTTTCTAGACCAGGGATTCCCAACCCCGTGCCCATGGGCGCCATGGCGCCCGCAGCCCGATTTGTGTGTGCCCGCCATTATTTGACTGCATCAGAAGTTTTTCATAAACACTAAGTAAAACTATCATTTATTTTTATACATTTGTTAGAATTTTAAAATATTGTTGGAGTATCTACACAGGTTTATCATATTCGTTGGTATGTTTGCGATATCGTATGTATAAGTGTTTCCCTAGCTGTCGCCTTTGTACATGTCGCGTCTTGTGTAGCCGCTGCACTCTTTAAACTCTCCTCCCCCCACCGGGAGACGCCAAGTTGCCATTTTGATTGCGGTTGCTGGACTGATCGGGTCGTGATGGTTAGCTAGGATCACAGTGTTTTGAGAGATTCGATTTTAAATGAACTAAAAGCGAGGTAGGTCATCTATTATTATGGTGGCAATTTGATATGATATTGTAGTTCTATAACTATTTTTATTTTTATTTTTTTAGTCCTAAAATGAGTGGACCAAATAAGAGAAAACGAACCTATAATTTTAACACAGACTGGGAGGAATCATATTGTTTCATTAATTTAAAAGGTA
>PVKE010046759.1:0-12155 GCA_004027555.1 Craseonycteris thonglongyai | reverse complement strand
TGCTGTTCGTCAGCCCAGGAGAGCTCGTCCTTTCCTCCTCTCCACCTCCCACGAGAAGATGGCGCTCAGGTAAGAGAGGGCTCCCAGTTATCTTCTCTCCAGAGCAACGCTGTCTCCTCACACTTAGTCCACAGGCTCAGGCCTTCATCTCGGGGTGGGGCGTGCGGGGAGCCATGGGCGCCCGGCACTGAGAGTCAGCGCATGTGCAGCTCCTCACAGAAGCTCTGGGTGCTGGCAGCTCAGCCTGTGGGAGACGCACACGGGCCACCCGGGCCCTTTCTGCTTGTGTGGTGTCCCTAGTTCTGCCTTTACCTCCACACATTCAAATCCACAACTAGGAGAGAAATGTTTTCCTAATTTATGAGGGAGCAAGATGGACATGCAGACAATGCTTCCCAGGCTCAATTGTTCACCTCTGTTTTCAAAATTAGCTTGCTGTTCAGTGGGGGTGTTTGTTTTTTTGTTTGTTTTTGGTACATATTCTTGTAACTAGCTTGTCCCAGCAGAAATTATATGGTATAATTAATGGGTTAATTAAGGGAAGTTTAATAGAGGGACTGTGTCCAAAGGTGTGGGCAGGCCTCAGGAAGCTGTATAAGGGATTCAGAATCTCCAAAGACACTTCATAATATATAGCTGTGAACATTATGTGCCTTGAAAAGGCAAGAGAATAAGTTACCACACTCAGGGAGGTCTATGGAAGTCACTCTACTTGTCGCTGTGACTATAAGAAAGGCCATCAGACACAGCTTATGCCCTTAGTAGACTCACATCACCACTGCTAACTCAGCCTGGCAGCAAACAGCCAGGGCGGTAAACATGCGAAATCGCCCTCCTGCTGCTCTGAGTCACCTACCAATGTCCCCCTTTCTCTCAGAACAACCAGGAGCCAGAGGGAGAGGGAACCCGTCAGTGAGGACAGAGACGTGTCCTCCCCAGACACAGAAGAAAGTAGTGAAAGTGGAAACGAGATTTGATTACATAGCTGACAATCCATGTCTTCTTACAACCTCTTCACAGTGGTTTTTGTAGAGGTTGGATCAATTTCTCTTATTATCTCTTCAGGTTCTTTGACTGATTCTATGTTCTTACTTGGTGTTACTTTTTTGGAATAGTATCTCACTGCCATCATAAAAACTCTTATGAAGGGGGTATACATTTTTTTTTAATGTAATAGTATACAGGCATGTATAAAATATTATATCTTTATGATTTGGGACACTCCAGAGAAAAGTGCACTATTAGAGTTCCTTAAGCTGTGTCCCACACACAGAGCCAGGCACTGGGGCACACCAAGGGACAGGAGAAAAGTACTTCCTGTCCTCAGAGAGCTGGCACACTGGCCCGGTTCTAACCCTACAGGCCTGGTCATCTTCAAGCCTCTCATTGAAGAGGTTGCATCTTTTCATGACCAGAAATTATGATCCCCTTGCTGGAGGATGGAACTCCCAGTCACTGAGATAGCCGATAGGTCATCCCTGGGCTTCTGACTCCCCGGCCTTCAATGGAAACGTCAGTCCCAGAGCAGGGGGAGGGCTGAGTTCAAAGGCCTGCTGTCACCCCACACGCCCTGTGCAGACATCTGTCCTCCTGCCCCCAGGAGACATGTCATGAGCAAGGACTGTGAGGAGAGGAGTCGGGACCACAGGACATTCCCATGTCTGTAGAGGGTTCATGACGCAGTAGACAGTGTCCAGGCTTTCGAGTCATACAGAACTGGGTTTGAATCCAGCGGCCAGGACTCCACGGCTGTGTGGCCTTCAGGAAGTACCTTCCACTCCATTTCCGTCCTTGTAACACGGGACAGCAATGCCCACGTAGCCGGGTGACCGTGAGAGTCAGAGATCACACAGCAGATTCTCAAGTCTTGTTTCTGTTATAGTGGCACCAGCGCTGGGTTTCCGAGCGTGGATCCAACTGCCACAGCCCAGGAGACCGCACTTACACCAGTGAATGCAAGTGACCAGGACCCTTCTCAAAACAGCAACATGGAGGACCTGATTCCGACCTTCCTGATAATCATCCTTGCCCTGGGTGGGCTGGCAGGAAACGCAGTTGTGCTGTGGCTCCTGAGCTTCCGCATTAAGAGAAACACCTTCTCCACCTACATCCTCAACCTGGCCGGAGCCGACTTTCTCTTCCTCTGCTGCCTTGTTCTGTATTTCCTGGGGCTATTCATCGTCTACCATTATGACCGTATCATATTCATCCTCACATTTTTCAGTTTTATGTCGATCTTTGCCTACATCACAGGCCTGAGCCTTCTCAGTGCCGTTAGCACTGAGCGCTGCCTGTCTGTCCTGTGGCCCATCTGGTACCACTGCCAACGCCCCAGACACACGTCAGCTGTCATGTGTGCCCTGATCTGGGCCCTGTCCCTTCTGCTGAGTGTGCTCAGAGAGACATACTGGGGTCCAGTATTGAATTTCATTACTGTCGGGTGGCTGTTTTTCTTATTTGTGCTTCTCTCAGGGTCCAGCCTGGCCCTGCTGACCAGACTGTGTGGCTCCCAGCGGATGCCGCTGACCAGGCTGTATGTGACCGTCCTGCTCACAGGGCTGGTCTTCGTCCTCTGTGGCCTGCCCTTCGGCATTTCCTTCTTCCTCATAATGTGGATTAAGAATTATCTTTTTGTACCTTCTTATCTTTACCAGCTTCCCCTTCTCCTGTCCTGTGTCAACAGCTGTGCCAACCCCATCATTTACTTCTTCGTGGGCTCCTATCGGCAGCATTTGAGGCGGCGGAGGCAGACCCTCAAGCTGGTTCTGCAGAGGGCTCTGCAGGACTCTCCGGAGCCGGGTGAACATGGAGGAAGCCTGCCTCAGGAAGCCCTGGAGATGCCGCAACGCAGTGTGCTGTCCTGATTCAGACTCTTGCTTTGTGCAGACACATGTGACAGTCAGAGCCAACTTCATCCCTGTCAGCTTGGGAGGTGTCTTAAGTTCTCAGCCTCTAGGTCCCTGGATTGAATTGATCAACATAAAACTCCTGCTGGTGAAGATTAAGTGAGACCATGTCTGCTAAACACCCTGAGTGCAGGGTGTCAAGGGCCGCCTCACCCAGGGCCTTCCCCCACCCCCATGGGAGCTGTGCCAACTCTGGGGCCAGGACTACGCCCACTTTTGAAGACTCCCACCTTCAACAGAAGCCAAAAGCAGTGCCAGAAAGACCAAACTTCTTTTATCACCAAACTTGATAGAAAGTAAAGGAACATTACATTTTTGACAAGATTCTGTGGTCACTCTCCTGCAATTCTGTATAAATTAAAATAATTGAAGTTCAGTCTACCCCAAAGAGCAGTGTTCTTTGCTTTTGGCAGGACATAGAAAAGCTCCCTCCATAACATATGCTGATTGAATAAATGAATAACTGAACAAATAAGTGCTGATTCTTAAGTCAAGTCTATGCTAAATCCCATATCCCTGATTTGCGTCACCATCTTTGCTTTCACTATTTTCAACATTTGTCAGCATGAGGTTAAGGTTTCTCACCAAATAAGTGAATGTCAACGCCCATGAAGACTTCAGGGAGTTTGTCTTCTTACGTTTCCTTTCACAAGCCCTCCTGTAGAATCCCACGTGCTTTCTCTCTTTTCTACTCTTTCCCTTTACCCTGACTGGCCCTCTCTGGAAACTCTAACCCTTCATGTCCAGTTTCCAGTGGGTCTGCCTGGACTCTATGTTCTCCAGGGACAGCATCTATGTCACATTTATCTTTTAGCTAAAGAGCTCTCAACATTTATTAATCT
The DNA here is from genome assembly GCA_004027555.1 of Craseonycteris thonglongyai. NCBI lineage: Eukaryota > Metazoa > Chordata > Mammalia > Chiroptera > Craseonycteridae > Craseonycteris > Craseonycteris thonglongyai. The sequence continues at coordinate 8,407 of PVKE010046759.1, read as the reverse complement.
CATTACAGGAAACTATTCTTAACATATTCTGCGTATTTTATAAAGAAATGTATGAAGTTGAAATGTGGTAACTTTTAACCATTTTTAATAGTGGTATAATTAAGAGGAACTGGTCACACACATCATCACTTCAATGAGTCTTGGTGAATATACACCCGTGAGACTCAAACCCCATTTAGACAGAACGTATTTTCATCACCTCTGAAAGTTCCCTCATGTTTCTGTCATTCTTCCTGCCTCAGAGACACCTTTTGTTCCTACTTCTGTCACCACAGACTTGTTATGACTAACCTTTGATTTCATGCATTTAGGACCATAAAATATAGTTTTATCTCCTACCAGCTTTCAGTCACCACAACAGTTTTGGGATTTACCCATGTCATTGCATTGCATACATCAGGGTTTGTCCCTGGTACAAAGCTGAGTACTATTTCACTGCATTAGTGCCCCACAGTCCATTTTCATATTGATAGGTATATAGGTGGTATTCTTAATGTAGATAACTACCGGTACCCTGAATGAATCCCCTGTAACCATTCTCGTTCCGGTCTTTTTCTAGACGTGTATTTTTATTTTCCTTGGGCAAATTAGCTGAAGTGAAATCTCTGTGTAATAGGAAGGTGTATGTTGAACTCAATGACTTGTTGTAAAACTCTTCTTGTAAAGTGATTGTGCGGTTTCACATTCCCACCATCAGCATAAGCAAGTTCCAATTGCTCCACATTGCTCCCCAAAACAGGCAATTGCCCGTCTTTCAGATTTTCCTCATTCTAATGATAGTGGAGTGGTATCTCCTTGTGTTTAATTTACATTACCCAAATCACTTATAAAATGTAATATTATTTTATGTATTTTCTACTTGTATTTTTTCAGTATCTGTTTAAGTTTACCCAATAAAATGGAATATTGTTTTATGTGCTTATTGTATACTTGTATTTTTTCAGTATCTGTTTAAGTTTTGCCCATTTATAGTGAGTTTCTCCTCTTTATCATTTTTTGTAGTATTTGTATATGCAGAATGAGTCCTATGTTAGTTACTTGTATTGTAAATATTCATCCAGTTGGTGGCTTGCCTATAGATTTTAATAAATTTTATGTTTTAGAGCACTTACACATTGAAAGAAAATTGCACCAAAAGTACAGAGGATCCCTCTACACTTCTTCTCCACCTATTATCTCTCACTCAGTTTCTCCCATTACTAACATCTTCCATCAATGTGGTACATTTATTAAAATGGATGCACCTTATGGATACGTGGCAATACAGTGAAATTACAGTTTCCATGAGAGTTCGCTCTTTGTGCTGTAGAGTTCAATGCATTTGACAAATATCATGCATGTGCCATTACAGGATCATGCAGAATAGTTCCCTCACCCGAAATGAATTGAGGTCCTGAGAGTGTGTGTGTGTGTGTGTGTGTGTGTGTGTGTGTGTGTGTGTGTGTGTGACTGTGTGTGTTATCCTGGTTGGTGTTATCTGAGCTACCTTGTTCTTTGTATTGGGGCCTGGCAATAATTCAGAAAATTCTCAGCTATTATTATTTCAGATATTTCTTCTGTTCCTTTCTCTCTTTCATCCCCCTCTGACATTCCCCTTACGTGTTGTGACACCTCTTGAACATTTTGTTCTGTTTTATTCAGTATTTTTTTTTCTTTTAATTATTGTTAAACTTATTGGGGTGACATCGGTTAGTAAAAATTACATCAGTTCCATGTATACAACTCTACAGTACTTTGTCTATGTGTTACAATATGTGTTCATCACCCAGAGTCAATATATGGTGATGGAAAGAAAAATGTCTCTTTGCTTTTTAATTGTTGAAGATTCCATTAACATATCTTGGGATTCAACGATTCCATCAAAGGCTGTATCTACTCTAACAATGAGGCCATCAAAGGCAGTTTTCATTTCTGCTACAATATTTTTATTTCTAGCATTCCTCTGTCTTAGGTTTCCCATCCCATTCTGCTTATATTGTCCATCTGCTCTTGCATGTTCTCCACTTTCCCATTAGAATCATTAATATATTAATTAAAGTATGTAATTTCCCATTCTAATCAGTCCAAATTCTTGGCCATATATTACATTCTTATAGCTTATTGGAGAATCAATTGATTCTGTTATAAATATTGATAAATTTTTAAAAATACAAATTTTTGTTTACTACCCACGTCTATAAACATAACTGAAAAGACCTTCTAAGAAAAGCTGAGACAACTTGTTGCTTCTAAAGAATAAGATTCACTTGGTCTTTTACCATTTATATGATGCACTCTATGACAACTGGAAAGAAAATGTAACATGCAGGCTTTACTGCGATGATAAAGTGAAAGGGTGGGACAGGTCATGAGGGTCTAGAATGACAAGCAAGGAGGGTGGGCTTCATTCTGTGTTATAAAGCCTCCCAATGCAGGCTCGCCTGGCTTGGCATTGCTGCCCAGTACCCAGGTGACAGCAAAAGCCTCCACAACAACAGTCACTTGCAGGGATGTGTCCAGGATGAGGTGGGGACAGCCACAGGTTGACAGATAGGACTAGAGTCAAAACACATGTTGAGAAACATCTAAAGAGTGGTCATGACTCAGAGAACTCCGCCATCTCATTTAATCAGCCAGTCCCTATACAGAGAATCACAGGAGCAATTCGGCATCTTGAGAAGCCTCGCGTGGGCACCACACCTCACCCCTGTCTCTGTCACTGCCTCTCAGGGCAGAAAAGTGTCCTCTAGAAATTATCATTCCCAGGAGGCTCTTCCCTTTTACACAAATAAGATTGTTACTGCCACCAGGAAAACTGGAGGAAAAGTGCTCTTATCAACTGTTTATTTTCAAAGCCACAGGTGGTTTTTTCTTTTCTTTTCTTTTGCTTTTTGTTAGTTAGTTAGTTTGTTTGTTTGTTTCTTTCTTTCTTTCTTTCTTTCTTTCTTTCTTCCTTGAGTGCACATTTACATAACTCCATTGAAGGTAGAGTATTCAGGACCCAAGGGACTTCAGCAGGAAACACTTACCAATTTGGACAGGTTCGGGGAAGATGACATGGGATGGGGACACTTACCCCTCAGGAACGTGCTAGCAGGCAGCGTTACCATCACTACACTGGAAAGACAGGGGAAGGAAAATGACCACAACTCAGGCAGGGCTGTGGCTAGAGCTGCAGTTGTCACTATGACTGTAAAAGGCCATCAGACAAGGATATGTCTTTAGCTACCATCACACCACCACTGCCTACTCACAACCTAGCAGAAGAACGCCAGGCAGTGAAATACCCGACTCCCTCTCCTCCTGCTCTCAGTCACCTGCCAGTGTGTCCCCGTCCCTGAGAGCAACCACCAGCCAGAAGGAAAGGGGGCCCATTAGTAAGGCACTGAGATGTTTTTTCTCAGGACACAGGGCAGGGTAGAGAAGGTAGAAAAGGGACTGTGATGGCAGATGGAGAAGATGCCCTTCTTCATGGAGCTGGCTTCTAATTGGTATTCTTCCTATCACTGTGATTGGAATACTTTCACCAGATGCTCTTCTTTCTTCCCCATCGGATGCTCTTCTTTCTTCCTCATTGGATGCTCTTCTTTCTTCCTCATCGGATGCTCTTCTTTCTTCCTCATCGGATGCTTTTCTTTCTTCCTCATCGGATGCTCTTCTTTCTTCCTTACCGAATCCTCTGTACTTCCTTGTTACTTACAAAATTGCTCTTTCTAGTTTCATCAAACACATACAGACATTGCTGCTTTGAATTTCTCCCTGAGAGTTACTTGCATCCCGTGGTAAACTTCCCATGTGTGGCGGACACAGCAGCTTGCAGTGGGGCTGCGGGCTGGTGACAGACAAGATGCTGACACAGACCTGTGCCTTCAATGCCAGGCTCTACTGCTTGTGGGTGTGAGACCTGGCGCATATCACTCACTCGCCTCGTGCTTCTGTTTTCTCATATACACAGTGGGAATAAGCTCAGTACTGGCCTATAGGACTATTCAAAGAATTAAAAGAGGTCATGAAAGGTAAGCACTCAATGACATGCTACTCTGCACCTACACGTGAGCTGGTCCGTGTTTTTCACCTGGATCCTGCAGGAGCATCTCTCTTTTCACTCAATGCCCTTTATAAATGGAAAAGAAGCACTTCTTAAATGCTCATCACCAGAAATCTCTTACACAAATTCTTTTGATTCATTTTTAAGATTTACTGTATTGCTTTTGACAGAGCGAGACACACAGAAATAGAGAGAGATGGCAGACGGCCTAAAGCTGTTTCTACAGTTGCACGTCATTGGTATTTGACATAGTTTCAGTCCACACAGGTGGGCGTGGGACACACAGATGGAAATCAGGCCAGAGGCTTCCCACACAAAAGACACGCCTCTGCAAGCTGGAAACCAGATGGAAGGCCTCCCAATGGGAAGCTGACCCTGCTGGAAACTGAACTGGGGCACCGCACAGGAAGCACACCCCAGTTCAGCACAAGGGTCCGCACATGCCAGGGCCCGACCGGGACTCGATCCTCAGACCCCTGGGCTGCAAACCAGGACTCAACCCACTGATTCATCCTGCAGTCACCACAAATTCCCTAATCTGAGAAGAAATCTCCACTCAGTATCACATGGGACAATAAGTGGGTTTTACATTACTCATCTCACACAAAAATCACTTAATAATCCCCCGTCTGTAACTCTAAGTCTCAGCTACCTTTGTTCAGACTCATTACACCTCTCCCTTGCCTTCATAAGCTTGCTTCTTTCTCCTCTAAACTGCAGAGACATTACATTTAAGGTGACCAGATTTTAACATCGGTAAAGCTGGACACCATTGACCCGGGGGGAGAGGGTTCTTGATTAAAAATTTGGTCTATCTCCCGCCGTTCCCTAGCTTGTCGTGCATTCTTTCCAAAAATCAAAACTTTTTTTAAATGCTGCCAGATGCGGGACAAATTGTTAAAAATCGGGACTGTCCCACCAAACGCGGGACGTCTGGTCACCTTAATTACATTTGGTCCTGAGTCTTCTCCCTCAATGACGTACTTAAATCTTCTAGTCTCTCACTAAAGCCACATAATAGATGCCCTTGGCTTGCGGATGTCACCATGGCTATCACTTGTTACCTGTGAAGGTATGAAGTGGTCTTTAGTACACACCAGAGCATTTAACAGGAAGAATAAGGAGGAATTACATTTTTTTGTTTCCTTTACTAATATCATGAAATTACAGAAATTTTTTGAATAACATAAATATCTTCACTACTCCATTGTGTCACACACTCATATTTAGGCCCTAAAGACACAGCGATAGACAAGAGGAAAGCACTTCCTATCCTCAGAAAGCTGACACATTGGGCCACTTCTAGCCCACGAACCATGGGCATCGTCACACACACATATATGGAAGTCACACTCCCTGCATGATCCTAAATCCTGATCTGCTTACTTCCTGGTGGGTAGACCACTGTCAGCCACTAATATTGCCATGGGGCTTCTGACTTCTGACCCAGAGCAGAAGTCTTTACCCAAAGCAGTAGAGACAGCCAAGGCTTTAGAGTCAGAGAGACCCGGGCATGTGTGGCCTTCAGGAAGTACTTTAATCTCTGCAAGCTCCTGTGTCTCTTCTCTGTAACATGAGACAGTAATGCCCCTGTAGCAGCGCAGCTATGAGAGTCAGTGATCATACAACACGTGCTTAAGTCTTATTCTGTTTCCAGGTTCTCCAGTGAAGGGTTTCCAAGCACAGATCCAACTGTCACACCTGGGACCAAATGCACACCAGCGAATGACAATGACCAGGAGGTTGTAAACTCGGACATGCTGATGGTCATCTTTGCGCTGGGCAGGCTGGCAGGAAACGCAGTTGTGCTGAGGCTGCTGGGCTTTCGCGTGCAGAGAAACACCTTCTCCTCCTACATCCTCAGCCTGGCTCCCTCCTCTGCTGTGGGATTATGCACCTGCTCCAGACACTAGTCAACTACCTCCATTCCGTCTCCATCGGCGAACCCGCCTTCCTGCTTCACTTTGCCAGCACTGCAGGCCTGAGACTTCTCAGTGCTGTCAGCACCAAGCACAGCCTGTCTGTCCTGTGACCCAATGAGAACACTGCTGCTGCCCCAGACACATGTCCGCTGTCATGTGTGCCCTGTTCCGGGCGCTGTGCCTGCTGCTGAGCCATCCGGAAGAAGAATACTGTGGCTTCCTGCTTAGGAATTTCAACTATGTTTGGTGTCGAGTACAATATTCTATCGCTGCCCTTTGGCTACTTTTCTTATTTGTGCTTCTCTCAGGGACCAGCCTGGCCCTGCTGACCAGACTGCTGTGTGGCTCCCAGCAGGTGCCGCTGACCAGGCTTTATGTGACCGTCCTGCTCTTGGTGCTGGTCTTCCTTCTCTGTGGCCTCCCCTCAGCTTTCACTGGTTCTTCTCAACCTGGGTTCACAAGAATTTCAAGGCATCTTCTCAACCTCACACACTTTCCCTTCTCCTGTCCTGTGTCAACAGACGTGCCATCCATTTCATTTACTTCTTCGTTGACTCCGTTAAGCAATACTTGGAATTTGAACTCATCACTCTACAATTAGCCACATGAGTATTCTGTGTCAGTTTACCGGCCACACCAACCTTCAAGGCACACAGACAAAGATAAAACGGAACTAGGTAGACGGAAATGGGAGGATGTATTCATAGCAGCATGGTTAAGAAAGGCTTAAGAATTGTTCACAAAATGGTGATCTGTTTACAGATAAGTTTCATTCCCATCACACCCCAAATATCTGGTCATGGCTCCTAAACCCCTCTTTAGATGGATCATAGGCTAAAGTGCTATGAGCAATGAGCAATGTTCCTTGTGGCCTTGAGTTGATAGAGGTTGGCATAACTTTTGTAAGGTGTGTTGGAGTCAACTCAACAACACCGTCAAGTTCAGAGATAGCCAGCATGGTCACTCCAGTAGGACAAGCAAAATAGGCAAATCCGGCTCTCTTGGCCCTCCTCTCTGGACTATGTCTAACATCACAGGGCTAGAAACCATGTCTAGCCACAACAGGGAGGAAAAACAAGGAGAAGCGTAGACAGAAAGAAGGAGACGGAAGCAACAGGTGGTTTTTCTAGAAAAGCAAGTCAACATTTGATTCCTCACATCAAAATTCTACTCTAAAGTTTTCATAGTTTTGATATGGATAATGGCTTCAGAGTTGGTTAACATTTATGAGAAAATTCATATTTAAACTCTGCTTGTCATCTTGTTCCTCTTTTGAAATGTAGTATCTACAGTATCTTAATATTTAGATCAAAATCATTGTAACATCCTGTTACATATTAAGATGATAATGCATATCAAATTCAGAAGTTCCAAAGGCATCAGTGAGATATGTTTGGGCCATTAGTTGTACCTGTAAAGTTTTATATATTCATTTTTAAAGAGAGATTAGAAGCAAATGAGACAAAATTTTCATATATGCTTAATTTTAAAGGTGAGTGTGTGAAAGCTTATTGTACTACATCCTGGCCTACACACAGGTTTACAAACCCTCTCCCACATTGAAGTCCCCATTTTGGTGATTTCACTGTTCCTTGAGGAACTCAATACAAGAAACTGGCCTTTCAGTTATTCTTTAACTTTTCATTCTGAATCAAATGTAGACTAATAATGACTTGCAAAAATAATACAGAAACAAATGGACAAAATTGACATTGACAGGTCATTCCATCCTGCAACACAGGGCTCTACATTTTATGCTAGTGCACATGGAACATTTTCAAGGATAGACCATATCCTGGGACTTAAATTCAATCTCACCAAATTTAAGAGCATCCAAATCATACCAAATGTATTCTCAGACCACAAAGCGTGGAAAACAGAGATCAATCGCAAAATATCAATTGCAGAGTGAACCACACATACGTGGAGATCGAACAACATGCTATTAAAAAGTGACTGGGTCAAAGAGGAAATAAAACAAGAGATTAAAAAATTTGTAGAAATGAATGACAATGAAAACACAACATACCAAAATTTCTGGGACACAGCGAAAGCAGTATTAAGAGGGAAATTTTTATCATTACAGGCCTATCTCAAGAAACAAGAAAAACTACAACTAAACACCCTCACATTTCATCTTATAGAGCTAGAAAAAGAAGAGTAGAGGTCCCCCAAAGCCAGCAGAAGAAAAGAATTAATAAAAATTAAAGCAGAACTTAATAAAATTCAGAATAGAAAAACAATAGATAAAATTAATGCCACAGGGGAAAGCCGGGACGGCTCAGCGGGTTGAGCGCTCGCTTTGAGGCCACGAGGACCGAGGATCGAATCCCGGCTCCGGCCCAGGCAGGACCCACATGCTGAACTGGGGAGTTCCCACAGTTCGGTTCTCTAGCTGTCTCTGTCTCTGTCTCTCTCTCTATCTGTCAAAAGTAAAATAGAAATAAATATGCACTGA
>PVKE010046758.1:0-12153 GCA_004027555.1 Craseonycteris thonglongyai | reverse complement strand
ATTCTAACAGGTGTGAGGTGGTATCTCATTATGGTTTTAATTTGCATTTCCCTAATAGCCAGTGAAGGTGACCATTTTTTCATATATTGGTTGATCATTTGTATGTCATCATAGGAGAAGTGTCTGTTCAGGTATTCAAACATTTTTTTTTAATTATTTTATTTTTGAGAGGTGAGAGAGGGAAAGAGAGAGAAAGGGAGAGGGCACAAAGCAGTCTTCAGTTGTACATTATTTGTTGTGACATGGTTGCATTCCACGCAGATGAATGTGTGGCCATGTAGGGTGGGAACTGAATCCAGATTCTCATGCACAGTAGGTAAGAACCTTTACCACCAACCCATCCCAGCAGTTACCAGTTGTGCTGCAGTTCAGCATATGAGGTTACACAGGTTGGGGCCAGTAATAGAACCATGGACCTTGCAATTGTGAGGCAAGCGCTCAGCCTCTGGGTCATCCTGGCATCCCCTTCTGCCTATTTATTAATTGTATTCCTTTTTTCTTTTCCTTTTTTTTTTTTTGTATTGAGTTATATGAGTTTTTAAAAAATATTTTAGATATTAGCCTCTTATCAGAGGCATTGTTTGCAAATATTTTCTCTTATTGGGTTGGTTATCTCTTTGATTTGTTGATGATCTTTTTCTATGATGAGAGTTTTTAGTTTTATATAGGCCCATTCATTTATTTTTACTTTTACTATACTTCCTTTGCCTTTGAGGTAAGTTCGTAAAGTCCTCTATGAACTCAGATCTATAAGTTTAGTACTGACATTTTCTACTATGCAGTTTATTGTTTCTGGTCTTATATGTAGGTCTTCGATGCATTTTGAGTTAATTCTGTTTTATGGTGATAGTTCACGGTCCAGATTCATGCTTTTTAATGTAGTTTTCCAAGTTTCCCAGCACCATTGACTGGAGAGGCTTTCTTTTCTCCATTGTATATTCACTCCTCTGTAAAAATTTATCTGTCCATATATTTGTGGATTTATTTTGGGGTTTTCAATTCTGTTCTATTTGTCTTCATGTTTATTTTTCTGCCACACCAAGTTGCTTTGATTATTGATTTTGTAGTATAGACTGAAGTTGAGGAGACTTATTTATTTTTTATTTTTTGTAGTATTGCTTTGGTGATTTGTGTTCTTTTGTGATGATAATTTCTTGATCTACTTCTCAAAAGAATGTGAGATTTTGATGATTATTATTATATCTGTATATTATTTTGGGTAATGTGGTTATTTTAAGCGCGTTGATTCTTCCAATCCAGGGACATAGGATATCTTTCTCTTTCTTTGTGTCTTCTTCAATTACTTTTAATAGTGTATTATAGTTTTCTGTATATAAGTCATTTCCATTTTTTGTTACATTCCTTTCTAGGTATTTTATTTTAATTTAATTTAATTTAATTTTTTTATTTTTTATTTTTTTATTTCAAAGGTGTTATTCTCATTTTTTTTCTGAAGTTTCATTGCTTTTATATAAAAATACAATAGATTTTTTGTATGTTGATTTTGTATCCTGCAACTTTAATATATTTGTTTATTATTTCTAATACTTTTCTGGTGGAGTCTTTAGGCTTTTCTATATAAAGGATTATATCATCTGCAAAAAATGTCAGTTTATCTTTTTTACTGCCAATGTGTATATTTTTATTTCTTTCTCTTGCCTGATTTCTCTGGCTAGAACTTCCAGCACTATGTTGAATAGTGGAGCTGACAGAAGATCTCTGTCTTGTTCTTGATTTTAGAAAAAAATAGGTTTCAGTTCTTCCCCATTCAATAACACTGAGGGCTTTCATATATGACCTTTATTATGTTGAAGTACTTTCTTTGTAATTTCATTTCATTCAGTGATTTGACCATAAATGAATGTTGTATGTTGTCAAATGCTTTTTCTCCTTTAATAGATATAATCATATTTTTTTATCTTTTATTATGCAGTGTATCAGATTGACTGATTTGCATATGTTGAACCACCGTTGTAACCCTGGGATGAATCCCACTTGATCATAATTTTTAATGTTTTTAATGCATTGTTGTATTCTATTTCAAAGTATTTTGTTTAGAATTTTTGCATCAGTGTTCATCAAAGATATTGGTCTATAGTTCTCTTTTTTGCTTGTTGTCCTTACCAGGCTTCAGTATTAAGAAAATGTTGGCCTCGTGTAATGAGTTGAGAGGTATTGCCTGCTCTTTAATTTCTTGGAAGACTTTGAGAAGAGTAACTGTTAGTTCCTCCTTGAATACCTGGTAAAACTCATTAGTGAGATGGTCTGGTCCTGAACTTTTCACCTTTAAGGAGGTTTTGGGTGATCTGTTTTTGTTTTTTTTTAATTATTAAATTTATTGGGGTGACATTGGTTGGTAACAATTACACAGTTTCCAGGTGTACAACTCTACATTATATCGTCTATGCATTGCATTATCTGCTCACCACCCAGAATCACCTCTCCCTCCATCACCATATATCTGGTGCCCTCTGCTAATTCCCCCTCCCCCGTGCTCTTTCACCCACCTTCCCCTTTACCCTCAGGTAACCACTAAACTATTGACTGTGTCCATGAGTTTTTGTTTCTTTGTTACTTTCAGTTTTATAATCCATCTATAAATGAAGTCGTGTTTCTTGATTCTTTCAGTCTAAATTTTTTGCTTAATAAAATGGTTTCAGGTCCATTGTTTTAATTTCCTCACATTGATTGATTGTTTAGATTATCTAGTTCTTCTCAGTTCAATATAGGTAGATTATATGTTTCTAGAAATGTCCAATTCTTCTAGGTCATTAAATTTGGTGGCATATAGGCCTTTATAGTATTCTTGTACGATCCTTTGCATTTCTGTGATATCAGTTGTAATATCCCCTCTTTCATTTCTAATTTTGTTTGTGTCTTTTCTGTTTTTTTTTGGTTAGTCTAGGCAGGGGTTTTTCCAATTTTATTAATTTCCCAAAGAACCAGCTCGTTGTTGCATTAATTTTTTCTATTGATTTTCTGTACTCTCTTCCATTTAGTTGTGCTTTAATTTTTTATTATTTCCTTCCTTATGATTTATCTTTTTTCTTGAGATAGGCATGTAACGATATAAATTTTCCTGTTATTACTGCTTTCACTGCATCACAGTAATTTTGATATGTTGTCTTTTCATTGTCACTAGTTCCTATATATTGTTAATCTCTTTTATTTCTTCTTTAATCCAGTCATTTTTAACAAAATATTTAATCTTAATGTATATGTGCTTAACTTTTTTTCTGTTCTCTTTTTGCAGTTGATCTCCAATTTTAAAGCTTTGTGATCAGAGAATACACTTGCTATGATTTTAACATTCTTAAAATTGTTGAGGCTAGTCTGTGCCCCAGCATATGGTCGATCTCTGAGAATGTGCCAAGTGCACCAGAAATAAATATACTATCATGTGTTGTCGAATAAAATGTCCTGTAAGTGTCAATTATGTCCAATTGCTATCATGTATCGTTTAGAGCTGATATTGTTATTTACTTTCTACTTGGATAATCTGTCCATGGCTGTCATGAGGTATTTAGGTCGTCTACGACAACTGTGTTTTGTAATCACTTTCTACTTTAATTTTGTTAGTAGTTGCTTTGTAAATTTTGGTACTTCTTGGTTGGGAGCATATGTATTAGTAAATGTCATGTCGTCTTGTTGTATTATCCCCTTTATCATTATAAAATGTCCATTTTTTTTTCTCATTACCTTATTGATTCTTAAGTCTGTGTCATCAGATATAAGTATGGCTACATCTGCTTTTTTGTGGATGCCATTCACTTGGAGTCATTTTTTGAGCCTATGTTTGTCCTTGTGGCTGAGGTGTGCCTCTTGACGTCAAGCATAATGTTGTTTTTTGTTCTTTAATTCAGTTTGCTAATCCGTGTCTTTTTATTAATGAGTTCAGTCCATTTACATTTAGGGTAATGTTTGATATATGAGAATTTTAGGTAGCCATTTTATCTTCTGTTTTCTGATAGCTCTTTTTGTTAACTGCTTCTTTGCTTTTATCTTACTGTCCAGTTATTTTAGTTCAATGGTGGGGTTTTTTTCCCTCTGATTACTCATTTTTGTTGGTAGGGTCTCAGTTCTAATTTTTTTTTGAGTGGTTACCATAAAGTTTATATAAAATAATGTTTTATATATGTAGTAGTCCATTTTCATTTCTTTCTTTCTTTTTAGTGTCATTTAAATGTTTTTGTTCTTTTTTTACTCTTTTATTTTTATTTTCAATTACATTTTTTTAAAGATTTTTTTATTGTTTTTTTTTTATAATTTATTTTTATTTATTTATTTTTGACAGAGAGAGAGAGAGAGATACAGAGACAGAGAGAGAATTGAACTGGGGGAGCTCCCAGTTCAGCATATGGTTCCACATGGGCCGGGGCCGGGATTCGATCCTCGGTCCCCGGTGCTGCAAAGTGAGCGCTCAACCCACTGAGCCATTCAGGCTTCCCCTTTTTTATTGTTTTTGACAGAGAAAGATACAGAGACAGGGAGAGACAAAGAGAGACAGAGAGAAGGTGGGGGTGGGGGGGCAGAGCAGTCTCCATAATTGTGCGTCATCAGTTTTCAACATGGTTTTGTTCCACACAGGTTGGCGGGGGCTGCAAAGGGTGGGATCTGGGCTGGGGTCCACCTGCATGGGAAACTCACCCCAGTTCAGCATGTGGGTCCACACAGGCTGGGGCAGGGATTCGATCCTCGGTCCCTAGGGCTACAAAGAGAGTGCTTAACCCGCTGAGCCATCCTGGCTTTCTCTGATATACAATATTATATTGGTTTCAGGTATAGAGCATAGTGATAAGACAATTATATAACTTACAAAATTCTTATTCTGATACATCTGATTCCCATATGACATCATATAAAGTTATTACAGTGTTATTGATTGTATGACCTATGCTGCACTTGATGTCTTTGTGACTATGATTTTGTACTTCATTTATTTGCCTTTTTCACCTCCCTTTCCACTCTCCTTCAAATACCCCTCAACGAATCTAGTACTCTTCTGGCACCTGCCATATTTATTGCAACATTATTGACTATATGCCCACATTATAACTTATATCCCCATTACTATAACTTTGTAACCACCAAACTGGACTTCCCAATCCCTTCCTTTTATTCCACCCCACCCCAAAAACTTACTGCCATCTGGCAGCAATCCAAAAGTTTTGTGTATCTATAAATTTGTTCCTATTCTGCTTTCCTATGTTCTTATTTGGATGTTACTATCGGCAAAGTCTACTTGCATGTTCTTTCTCTGTTTGACACTCCACTCAGCACAATAAACTCTATGTCTTTTATTGGAGCTTTTAATCCATGTAAATTGAAAGTAATTGTTGATATACAGCCATTGCCATTTTATTACTCATAATTTTGCTTTTCCTCCTCATCTTAAAGTAGTCCCTCTAACATTCTTCATAATACTGGTTTGGTGGTGATCAACTTATTTAGCTTTTTTTTTTTTTTTTTTTGGTCTGGGAAGCTCTTTATTTGTCCTTCAATTCTGAATGATGGCCTTGCTAGGTAAAGTAATCTTGGTTGTAGATCCTTGTTTTTCATTGTGTTGTGTATTTTCTGCCACTTTCTTCTGGCCTACAAAGTTTCTGTTGAGAAATCAGCTGATGGTCTTTTGGAGCTTCCTTATAAATTACTAGTTGCTTTTCTCTTGGTGCTTTTAGGATTTTCTGTTTGTCTTAAACTTGGCCATTTTAATTATAATATGTCTTTCTTTGGGTTTATCTGTGCTTCCTGGGTTTCTATGTCTGTTTTCTTCACCAAATTAGGAAAGCTTTCAGTCATTATTTCCTCCAATAGTTTTTCCATTTCTTGTTTTCTCTTCTGTCCTCTGGTATTCCTATGATGTGAATATTGTTATGCTTGATGTTGTTCCAGAGACCCTTTAAAATATCTTCAGGGGAAGCCGGGATGGCTCAGTGGGTTAAGTGCTCACTTTGCAGCGCCGGGGACCAGGGATCGAATCCCAGCCCCGGCCAGTGCGGAACCATATGCTGAACTGGGAGCTCCCCCAGTTCAGTTCTCTCTGTCTCTGTATCTCTCTCTCTCTCTCTGTCTCTGTCAAATAAATAAATAAATAAATAAAAATATTAAAATATCTTCATTTTTAAAATTATTATTTTTTTCTTACTAGATAGTTTCTGCCACCTTGTCATCCAATTCATTGATTCTATCCTCTGCTCCATCTAGTCTGTTGGTGATTACTTCTATAGCATTCTGAATTTCAGTTAATGTATTCTTCCTTTCTGACTACGTATTTTTTTTATGGCTTCTATGTCATTCTTTATACTTTCTCTCAGTTGAAGTTTTCACTAAGTTTATTAAACATCCTTATAACCACTGTTTTGAGATATGTATCTTATAGGCTGCTCACCTCCATTTATTTAAGGTGTACTACTTTGTTTCCTCATATTGGATGTCTGTCTGTATTTGTTTCTATGTATTAGGTAAATCTGCTATGTCTCCCAATATTTCTGGATATTGTTATGTACTACTACATACCCTGTGGAACCCTGGGCTTTCTCTCTGGTCACCTGTGCTGGGTGCTCCTGTAGGGTTTTTTATTTTATTTTATTTTAATTGTTTTAAATTGTTTTTGATGAGAGAGAGAAGAGAGAGAGAGAGAGAGAGAGAGAGAGAGAGAGAGAGAGAGAGAGAGAGAGAGAGAGAGAACTGAACTGGGGGAATTCCCCAGTTCAGCACATGGGTTCTCAAGGGTCAGGGCTGGGATTCGATCCTCAGTCCTCAGCGCTGCAAAGTGAGCACTTAACCCACTGAGCCATCCCAGCTTCCCCTCCTGTAGGTTTTTGTTAGGTGCCAAAGCTGTGCCTGGAGCTACTCAGTAAAATTTCAGAGCACACCAGTGCCAGTCACTGCCTACCTGGGGCCTTCAGACTTAAACAGTTTTCCAAGATTGCAATGTGAACAAGGCTGGCTGCTCACTGGAGCAAGTAAGTGCCTCTGACATTGGGAGGCTTGGATACAGTGGGGTTTCAGTCAGTCAGCAGGGTACAGCCAGAAGCGCTCTCCGGATCAATCATGTTCAGATTTGGCCATGTGGGAGTAGTTGCAACACAGAAAAGATGGCACCCACAAGCTGGCTGCATGGGAGTAGGGTTCACCCAGGAAAATGATGACAGTCCACCAGCTCTTGCTTCAAATTCACAAACCTCAGTCTGCCCACCATGGGCTTCCAATGCCCTCTGAGTCTCTGGCTCTCTGCCAGAGTCCTGGGTAAGTACCTGTGAATGACTGGGTCTGTGCAGGCTCATTAAGAGGACTTCTGAGTTTCCCATAACCTTCAATCCCAACTGGATAGAGTCCCCAATATTACTCACAATCAGATATTGTGGGGCTCCTCTTTCCAATACTAGTGCTCCAGGATTGGAAGCTTGGTATGGGGCTAGGTGTCTTTTGCTTCTCTGAGGGGAACTTCTACAACTGAGATAATCTCTCCCAATTCTCTACCCCTACTGAAGGTCTGGCTTATTTCACATCTGTGCCCCTTTTACCAGTCTAGACATGGTTTCCTCTTTTTTTGTATCCTTAGTTGTACAACTTCTGTCCAGCTAACATTCAGATGGTTCTCCAGGTTTGTTCAATAATTTAGTTGTAATTTCAATGTGTTCATGGAATGAAGCAGGCACAGCATTTACCTACTATGCCATTTGGGATCTCCTTAGTGGTTCCTTTTACTTACAGATGCCTTCTATCTCCATTCTCTTTAGTAGTTTAAACCTTTAATTTCTTCCCTTTTATGTTTTGTTGTTCCATTTTATCCTTATTTATTTTTACATCTTGCTACAGGTCAAGCAGTCTCTAGTATTTTTTGAAGTGCCAATCTTGGGCTGAAAAATTCCCTCAGCTTATATATGTCTAAAAGTGTTTTCATTCCCTCTTCCTATCTAAAGGATAACTTTACTGGGTAGGTTATTTTTGGCTGGTAATTTCTTTCTTTTAATATTTTGAATACTTGATTTTTCTCTCTTCTGGCTGGTAAAGTTTCTGTTGAGAAATATGATGACAACCTGATGGGCGTTCTTTTATTGGTTATGGTGTTCTTTTCTCTGTTTGCTTTGAGGATTTTTGTCTTTGATTGTTGATATCTTCAGAATAATCTGTCTTGGAGAAGGTCTGCTGGAATTCAGGTGTATAAGGATCCTATTTCCTTCTTGCATTTGAGTTTCCAATTATTTCTATGGATTCTGGCAGTTCTCATCTAGTATTTGTTTGAGCAACTTCTCTGTGTCCATACCATTCTCTGTTTCCTCTGAAATACCTATTATTCTGATTTGTACTTTATAATGTAGTCAGTTCTTTTAGAGATATTTTATTTCTTTAAACTCATAGGTTTCTCACTTCTTTCTGTGGTATTTTGACCTTAGATTTCACTAAATTTTTTCTCCTTTGGTTGGCTTTGTTGCCTATGCTAGCTATTTTACTATTCATTTCTTTCATTGCATTAGCTCCATATTTTTTACTTATTTTTAGTTTCAATTAAAAAAAATTATTTCTTTGTTCACAGATTTTTATTGAGAACATTTAGCTGCTTTACTGCGCTTAGCTTCTTTTCTTTGATCTCTTTGAGTGTTTTCCCAATTGCAATCTTGAATTCTGTGTCATTTAGCTCACACATTTCCATATCTTAAAGTTCCTTTTCTGGAGATTTTCATTTTCTTTTTGAGAACCTTTGTTCAGTTGGGTATTCATTAATGTTGGATTGTTTCTCTTCCTAGGCATAAGGATTTTTAACCTGGTAGATATTAAAAGGTCTTTCTTTCACTTCCCAATTGCTGTTGCTGCAGCTTCTTACAATATCTTCTCTTGATTATTTGGATTGCTCACACTGGGAGACATTCTAGAAGGTGGGATTCTCTTCCTTGACTCAGTCACCTTGGTCTCTATGTGCCTTCATTTGAAGAGGATATGGTGGGTGATGGTATTTTATACCTCCAAGATCCCGCTGCAGTCAGAAGCTGCCATGCTTCTGGTTCACAGTTTATTTGGATTCTTCAGGCATTAGTGGCAAGGATGGGGATAGGTATTGTTGGAAAAGGTGCAGATCTTTTTGTAGCAGAGGGAAATGATGGCTTTCCAGCTGTACCTGACTGCATGCAGGCACTAGGTGCAATGGGGAGGGCAAGCCTTGGGAGAGAGTGAGGGGAAGCAGCCAGGCTATGTGTCCAAAGGTGCACAATGCATGACTGGGGCCCTATCTCATTCAGGGCCACATTGTACTCCAGCCACTGTTACTCTGGTCTCTGGCCCCATGCTGAGGCCAGCTGCTCCACTCTCTGGATGCTAGCCTTATGTTTTGGCTGCCCACTCAACATTTTGGCAGCCAATCTCTCACTCTCGCCATCTGTGCCTTGCTAGAATCACATACTCTGCTTTCTAGCTGCTGGTGCCATGCTCTGGCCTCTTGTGCCACTCCATGGTTACCTGTGCCACTATATAGCTGCTTGCCTTGTGTTTCCACCACTTATGTCCCACCATAGCTGCCTGTGCCCTGCTCTTTCTTTATGCCCCATTTTTTGGCTGACCACACCTCCATTTTTGTCCTTTCTTGGCCTCCAACCTGCCCATGGTTGTGTTGCATCTGGGCCCATGCTGTCAGGCACTCTCATCAGTCTCGCCTCTGCTGGTCTCAGGGTCACTCTCTGTGGTATTTTTCTACATTGCTCCCTTCCTTTGTCTCTCTCTTACCTCCTTTATCTCTGGCCTTTAGGTATTTTCTTGTGATGAGTGGGTTTCTCAGCTGAGGTATGTTGCTTAGAGATTCTCTGGTTGGGTTGTATATGTTCAATTTGTTGTTTTTTCCAGGAGACATTTCATGAGGCTCCTCTCACACCACCAGCTTGATTATATCTCTGGATATTGTAAACAAATAAAACAGAAATTGGGGGTTCTGTGAGAAGAGATTATATTAAAAAGTGCCAATTAAATTTTATTTTCTCTTTTTATTATTTTTTTAATTGTTAAATTTATTGGGGTGACATTGGTTGATAACCACTATATTGTTTCCAGGTGCACATTCTACATTATGTTGTTTATGCAATGCATTATGTGCTCAACACCCAGAATTAGCTCTCTTTCCATCACCATATATTTGATGCTCCAATCATCCTATCTCCACAACCCCACCTGCTTTCCCACCCACCTTCCACTTTACCCTCAGGAAACCACTAAACTATTGACTGTGTCCATGAGTTTTTGTTTCTTTGTTACTTTCAGTTTTAGATACTACCTATAAGTGAGGTCACTTGTTTCTTGATTCTTTTAGTCTGATTTATTTCACTTAATAAGATGGATTTAAGGTCCATCCATGTTGTCACAAATGTCTGTATTTCATCTTTTCTTATCGCTGAGTAATATTTCATTGTGTACATGTGCCACATTTTCTTTATTCAGTCATCTATCAAAGGACATGTTGGTTATTTCTACAACTTGGCCACTGTGAACAGTGCTGCGATGAACATTGGGATATATTTGTCTATGCAAATTTAGGTTTTCAAGTATTTTGGGTAGATACCCAGAAGAAGGGTTGCTGGGTGGTATGGTAATTACATTCCTAATTTTTTGTCTTCCATAGTGGTTGTACCAGCATATGTTCTCACCAGCACTATATGAGGGTTTATTTTTTTCCACAGCCTCTCCAGCACTTGTTATTGCTTGTCTTGTTGATTCTAGCCATTCTAACAGTATGAGATGGTATACCATTTCGGTTTTGATTTGCATCTCCCTAATTTCTAGTGATGTTGAGTTTCTTTTCTTTATTTTTCTTCTTTATATATGTTTCGGCCATTTGTATGTCTTCACAGGAGAGGTGTGTGCTTAGGTCTTATGTCCATTTCTTTTTAATTGGATAATTTTTTCTGTTGTTGAGTTGTATGAGTTCTTTATATATTTTATATATTATCCCCTATCAGAGGCATTGTTTGCAAATATTTTCTCTCATGCAGTTGGTTTTCTTTTTACTTTGTTGATGGTCTTCTTTGCTATGCAGAAGCTTTATAATTTGATATAGTCCCATTCATTTATTTTTGCTTTTACTTTCTTTGTTTTTGGGATCACTTTCATAACACAAGTTCTATAATTTTAGTACTGATGCTTTTCTTTGTGAAGCCTATTGTTTTGGGTCTGATGTGGAGGTAGTTAGTGCACTTTGTATTAATTTTGTTATACGGTGACAGTTAATGGTCCAGATTGGTTTTCCAATTTCTCCAGTATCATTTACTGAAGAGGCTTTCTTTTTTTTTTGATTGTATATTTTCTGCTGCTTTGTTAAGATTTACCTGTCCATATGTTTGTGGGTTTATTTCTGGGATTTTAATTCTGTTTCATTGGGCTGTATGTATATTTTTCTGCCAATACCAAGCTGTTTTGATTATTGATTCTTTGTAGTATGGACTAAAGTCAGAGAGAATGATGCCTCCAGCCTTATTATTATTATATTTTTAGGAGGATTGCTTTGGCAATTTGGTGTCTTTTGTGGTTCCGTATAAATCTGATGATTTAAAAATATGGGGAAGCCAGGATGGCTCAGTGGGTTTAGCACTCACTTTGCAGCACTGGGGACTGAGGATCGAATCCCGGCCCCGGCCCGTGCGGAACCATATGCTGAACTGGGAACTCCCCCAGTTCAGTTCTCTGTCTGTCTCTGTATGTCTCTCTGTCTGTCTGTCTCTCTCTCTCTCTCTCTCTCTCTGTCAAAAATAAATAAATTAAAAAGAAATAAAAATTTATTTCTCGAAAGAATGTCTATAGGATTTTGATGGAAATTGTGTTAATTTTGTCAATTGCTTTGGGTAATATGGCCATTTTAACTATGTCGATTCATCCAATCCATGAAAACCAAATATTTTTCCATTTCTTTGTATCTTTTTCAATTTCTTTTTTTTTTGCATATATATTGATGAGTGTCATGTTTTCTTGATGTGTTGTCCCTTTTATCAAGATGTAATGTCCATCTTTATGTCTTATTATTTTTTTTATCCTGATGTCTTTTTCATCAGAAATCAGTATGGCCACTCCAGCTTTTCTCTGGCTGCCATTTGCCTGGAGTATTGTTTTCCATCCTTTTACCCTGAGTCTATGCCTGTCCTTGTGGCTGAGGTGTGTCTCTTGTAGGCAGCATAT
>PVKE010046757.1:0-12152 GCA_004027555.1 Craseonycteris thonglongyai | reverse complement strand
TGGGCACATAATACGATGCATGAATGATGTGAGGTGGACTTGTACATCTGTAAACTGTCTAATTGTTACCAACCAATGTAACCTCATCAAATTTAACAATAAATTAAAAAAAAAAAAATGTGGGTCAGGTGGGAAATCAGACAGTGCACTTCACCCTAAAACGTAATTTCTTTTTGGAACAATCTCAAATTTACTGAGTAATTAGAAGTACTATACAAAAAACATCCTTTTTTCCCAAACCATTTTAGAGCAAATTACCATCACTTTTAATACTTTCGTTTGTACTTTCTACCAATGAGGGTATTTTTCTATATAACTTAAATATAATCATAAAAATTAGGGATTTAGCTTGGATACATTGCCACCATCACATTCTCAGACCTTTTTCAAGTTTTGCCGTTTGTCCCAATAATGTCTTTTCTGGCAAAACGATTCAGTGCAGAACAATGTATCACATTTGGTTGTCATGTCTTTTTCACCGTCAGCTTGGAGCATTTCTTCAGTCTTCCCTTGACTTTCAAGACTGTGACTGTTTTGAAATGCCCAAGCAAGGCTGGCTTCATGGGTGTGTGACCTGTGTAATCACACAGGGTCTCCTACTTAGAGAGGCCCCATACTTAGTTTAGTATGCTGATGTTACTTATTGACATTTTTAGTAAGTTTTTTGTTTGTTTGTTTGTTTGTTTTATTGTTTTTGACAGAGAGAGAGGGAGAGAGAGAGATACAGAGACAGAGAGAGAACTGAACTGAGGGCACTCCCCAGTTCAGCATATGGGTCCACACGGGCCGGGGCCGGGATTCGATCCTCGGTCTCCGGAGCTGCAAAGTGAGCGCTTAACCCACTGAGCTATCCTGGCTTCCTTTTTAGTAAGTTTTGAAGAAGAGTCTCTGTGTTTTTACTGTGCACCAGGTCCACAAATCATGTGACTACACAGGCCAGTCCAATCATTTTATAGCATGTGCCTCAACTTTTCTGGTATTTTCTTCTGATTGGATTCAGGTCACACCACTTTCGTAGAATTATAGACATGAGGCAGCCTTTTTGCTGACTCCTATCACGTGATGCATCATTTTAATTTGTCACATTACTGATGATATTAAGTTTGATCACTTGATTATGGTAGTGTCTGCCAGTATCCTCCACTTTGTAGTTAATATGTATTCTGTGGGAGCTATTTTGACTCTATGCAAATATTTCATTCCTCATCAAATTCTGAAAACGTATTTATTGCTTGTTTGTTTTTTTTCACTATAAGTATGGACTTGTAGGTTTCAATTTTATTCAAGTGTTGTAAGCTTACTATCATTACTTTGACAGCCAAATTGCCTCAGATTTGATCAGCGGTACCCCAACAAATTGACCCTGTGTCCTTTTTTGGAAGTAGACATCATTTTAGGAGCATTGCCTTATTTTCTGGTACGGAAAGATATTTCAGGCTCATCTTGTATCTTCCCTGAAATCAGCCATCTTTCCAAACAGTTCTTATTCCTTTAAGTGGAGAATAATATTTAGAAATTATGATCTAGCTGTTAAATATGCTTAACAATATTGGGTGTCACTGTGTCCAGATCCTCTCAGTGGATAACACTGGGGACACACACACTCACACACTCACATAAACACATACATATCTGTCTGTCTTCCTGTCTACCTATCTATCATCTATCTATCTAGGTATCTATCTTCTATAAAACTTTCTGTCATGTATGTATGTATATATATGTATTTATGTATTTATCTATGCATGCACGCACATATACACATCTATACATCTATCATCCCTTCCTCCCTCCCTCCCTCCTTGTCTCCCTCCCTCCATGCATCCATCTTGAAAACCATGAGTGGGGGAAGCTGGGATGGCTCAGTGGGTTGGGCACTCACTTTGCAGCACCGGGGACCGAGGATCAAATCCTGGCCCCGGCCTGTGCGGAACCATATGCTGAACTGGGAGCTCCCCCAGTTCAGTTCTCTCTCTGTCGCTGTATCTCTCTCTCTCTCTCTCTCTCTCTCTCTCTGTCAAAAACAATAAAAAAAAAAAAAAGAAAACCGTGAGTGTACACTGATATTTACAATATCTTAAATTCATCACAAACTGCATTCCAGTTTTCTTTCTTTCTATATGTGTAACTCTCTTTTCTGACAGTGAGGAACGTTAGTCCCGTTATCTTTAATATATTCACTTACTTTATCAATTCCCTGATCTTTTATTGCTGCTGCCTGCGACCTACCCCCACCTCCCTTCACTGGTCTGCCATCACTCTGGCTCCCTGCATTGAGAATGCTTCCTCCTCTTACCAGGGCCCGGAAATCCTCATATGGATCCCCTTCTTACCTCACTTTGTCTTTGACACCCACACCAGGGTCTACCCCATTCCCCATGCAAAGGATACCTGCTTGTTTAACTCTATCTAATGGTATTTGGACTGAATTGTTCTGGAAGAAAAGGAAAGGAAAGGGAGAGAAAGAAAAAATGGAGGAAAGTTAAGTCTAATCTTATATTGGACAAATATAAAAGAAATGTATTACTTAAGTCTTAAAAATTTTATTTAAATGCTGAAAAAGTTAATACTCTTTCTACTCTCTTAGCTCTTTAAGAAATTTAATGTTTATTTGTCCTAATTTTCATTTCAGGGTGGTATTTGCTGAGTTCTGCTGCTCCACAAATTACAAAATAGAAAAGTTCCATCATAAAATTAAGGCCCAATGATAAATCAAGAATTTTTCAATGAATAAAAAAAGAAATAGATACATATTTAGCTTGTATCTGAGACTAAGTAGCTAGTACACATTTCTGATGCCTACTCAGAAGTTTTAGGTTTATTGATTACAACTAACCAGGCTCAATACTCCTCTTAGTGGGGTATGAGTGTCCCATTCAAAAATATAATACCACTTACTCTGTCCCACTTCCTTAAACTGCCTACTCCCAACAAGGGAGTTATAATTTAACTCTCTCCCTTAACATAAGAGGTCATCAGGATTGATCTCATCTTTGTAGTCTCCATGACCTCAGCAGTCCAAGACTCCCATCTGAATGATGACTCTGTTCAGCTCCAGTCTGGTCCAGTCCCCCAACCTTCCTTTAGTCCATACTGAGAGCCCACCAGCAAAATCATTAGTGCCTCAATTTCCTGTATAAATATTTTCTTGATTTTCTTGCTTTAACTGTAACCTTAGTATGTCTAAGGAACTTGCTTCCATGCAATCCTGTTATTTGGTGTTTTTTTTCCTTTCTATGTTCTCTGTTCCATGAAACCTGGAGGAGGGGCTAGGGGTTTATGTTATGTCTCATTTATGCATCTAGATCAGTGGTTTTCAACCTTTTTCCACTTGTGTACCCCTTTAAAACCATTTCTATTAATATAAATTGTGCCCCTTGTTTTTAAAGTAGCTGTTTTTAAATATTGACACTAGTTCAATGCCTATCTTAATGTAAAATAGTGGAAATGAGGTAATAAATTAGGAAAGAAAAAAATTACTACACTAAAAGTACAAACCACAGATTTAATTTCATAATATTCATAACACAGTTAAACATTGTTACTGATTATTTTTTGTGCACCCCTGAATGGCCCTGTATGTACTCCTAGGGGTACATGTACCACTGCTTGCAAACCAATGACTTACATTTTTTTTCCTTTCCCATAAGGCTCCAAAATTCTATTACTTTTTTTAAAAATTACTTTTTTAGTTACAGTTGACATTCAATGTTATTTTATATTAGTTTCATGTGTACAGCATAATGGTTAGACATTTACATAATTTATGCAATGATCCCCCCCCACACCTAATTAGTCTAGTTTTCTAGTCAATTTTGTTTATAACTTTTTTAACTTTCTAAAGTAACTGTTTCATACCATTACTGCCCTCAAATTTTAATATTCTTCTCTTTCCTTTTCACTATTAACTGATGACCTTTCCAACATCACAGATAAGATAAAAGCAATCAAAGAAATGATCTGACTTACCATGTATATTTTGTCTCTTTTATTGAGATGGCTACAGTTTTATTTTCTGCCTGCTTCTATCTGTGGCCAAAAAGGGGAGTTCTATGGAAAGTAACCTCACAGGGTGATCGGATCAGAAATCCCTAACTGGGCAGGGTATTCATACCCCAGGCATATAACTTTTTAATAGAAGGTTAATCTTTGATTTAAGCAAGCCCTGTCCTTTGTTTCTGAGCCTCTAGGTTAACACACCTTTGAAATAAGCTGTAACCACCGTCAAGAAAGCACATAATATTGTTAACCATTCTGCAATCCAATCCCTCTCTTGCTATAATCTTTCTTATGTTCCCCCCATAATCTCAAATGCATAAAAGAAGCTACAAAACTGTTATCCTCAGAAGCATTGGAGATCTTGCTCCTCAGCATGCCAGCAGTTTGGCTCAAATAAACTCATAAAAATTCACTATAGATTAGGATATTTCTTACATTGACATATCTAAGATTGACCCTTCCACTTATATGCTAGATGACATTATTTATCACTTAAGACTTTAATCCTATACTTATTCTACTTTCTCCTGAACCCTCATCCCCCCCATGCATTTACTTCATTATGTGTAGTACCTAGCCTCTAAGTGACCCCACAATGACTCCTGTCTTCTGGTACTCATACTTTAGTATAGTCCCCTTCTACATTGTTTAAAAGGTTGTGTGATCAATAAAATATGGCAGAAATGATATGTTACTCCCAAAATTAGGTTTAGAAGACACTGAGAAGTCTGTCTTATATTCTTTCTTGCTCGCTTTCTTTCTCACTCATCATTCATTTTGGAGGATGTCAGCTGCTGTATCACTCTATGTGTCACCTGATAAGGAACTAAAGTTCTGGTCAACAGCTCTAAGTGTAGGCTAGAAGCAGATCCTCTATTCCAGTCAAACCTTCGAATGACTGTGATTGCAGCCAACATTATGACCACAACCTCATGAGCCAGAACTACCCAGCTAAGGTGCTCCCAGGTTCCTGAGTCACAGATAGTATATGAGAAGAAATTCATTGTTTAAGCTGCTAAACATTGAGATAATTTGTTATGCACAATAAATAACTAGTATATAATATAGTCATTCTTGAATGTCTAATTTTCTAATCAAACCTTCCTTTAATTCTATATATCCTTTCAGTTCTTGCCCCACTTCCCTATTCCTCTTTAAAACATGTGTATTCCCCACTTACCTATGTTTTCTTAGTTCACTCCAATCACCCTTTTGTTTCCATCACTCCACCAAAATAGCTTATGGTAAAGCCTCTAGAGACTTAAATGTTATATCCATTGGTCAATGTATGTTTTATATAACAGTTAGTTCTCCTTGGAAACATTAAGCTTGAAATTTTTTTGATTTTTTTTTTTTTGGCTTGGTTTACAGGATATAACCCTGTCCAATAGCTCTTGTCATTGAAGCCCAGTTTCCATTGCTCACTCTTCTCCTCTTTCTTATGTTTAAATATTTCAGTGTCCCTAGAGCTGTGTTTTTTTATTATTTTTTCCAATTTCCCAACTATAGATCTTTTAATTATATCATACTGGATAACATTTGCGAAGTCAAGCAATATGTCCATGTATATATTCATGAGTATCCATGGGTGACAGTGTTAAGGATTTTTTTTTTTAATTTGGGTTATTTACCAGTACTAAATATAATTTCTAGCTATCTCAAAATTCTGTCTGAACAGCAATTATGTGTTTGCCCATCCATTATTGCTAGGCTAACAATAATATAGATATTTATACGTATTTCAGAATTTCTCTTACATTGAAAGTCCTGATTTGAAAGAAGTTTCTCTCCAGACTCTAGGAGGCTGATTGTAATTCTATCTGAGTAACTGCTTATAAGTTTGAGGCTATGGTTTCATATTGACTTCATATGCAAAAGAAATATTCCAAACTTTTCTGGTTCCCCCGGGCAATGTCTGCCCTCAGATACAAGTGTAAACATGTGGACACATGCTACTCTACTTGTTAGAAAGGCAGTTGTAGTAGTAGGAAAAGCTGGAGGTGACAAAGGAATGGGGACCCAGAGGGGCATTACTTTTTTCAATGATGATTTCGGTTGTCCCTGATGAATTCCAGGCTACTCCACAGAATAAAAGAACAAGTTTAGAGCAGCTAAAACTGAATCCACACTCAGTTGAATGTGAATCATTTACGTTTGTTCCTAAGTCTCTCTATTTTTGAAGTGGAGCCTGTGTTGATTCGTATGTCACAGGTGAGAACTGCACACTTTTTTGTTTCATCGCTAGTCACTCACCACTCTTCCAGTCCTCTTTACACATTGGATTTTTCTTGAGTACTTAGCTCAGAGGTACTGATACTCCTTGAAGAAAGACACAAAGGTATGCAAATGCAAAGCTTCATGGGATTAACAATACCATCTGACTGCTTGCAAGGAAGTAGCTATTATGCAGGCCAAAATATTATACAATATGTTCAGAATTAAAGTTTGTCATTAAATTTAATGAATGAATTGATGTTTTCAAAACTGTTTTAAGAGGCCTAGAATGAGAATATATAAAAGTGTTTATTACTGCAAGATGTATAATTGGGTAATAATGCATGTCTTAAAATGTCTTAGTCACAGCAATGCTCTATAAACTTTGCATTTTTACTCCAAAAGACTCATTAAAAAGAATAAAGGTTTGTTTTGATTGACTCTGTTAGGACTATTTAATTCAGAGTAAAATTAAAGTGGAACATTTTACTTTGGTGAATCTAAATACTACATGAAAAACAATCAAAACTTGTGCGGTATATTTTCCCTAAACCATACTTCATCTTAACATGGAATCACTCATATCACTTTAATAATTTATGTTTGGGTTTGTTTAAATTTAATGAAATTCAATTTCATTCATTAAACTTCCTAGGGCCATAGATTTTTGTCTATGAAATGAGTGAGGTAAGAACAGGGAAACACATGATGACTTACAGTATTCTAGGTATAAATTCTTTTTTTTTAAAGATATACATGTATAAAACATACTAAACAATGCAATGTAATTGTGGGAACATAGTGGTATGGGATATACTGGTAGATATGAGGCAGCACAGTCCCTGCTTTAAAGAATCTCTCACTCTGGTCTCAGAAACAAACAAAAAACTGTATTACTATAATATAGAATTAAGCAAACATTTTAGACAGGCACAAGCCAAATGCTGTGGGAAGAATAGAGAGAGAGGAATCGTATCTAGCTTCATGCATCAGGCTGTATGTCAAGTTGATGATAACATTTGAGGTAGGTACTGAAGGATACATAGGATTTTGATAAGTAAAGAGAGAAATGCGAAAAAGAGATTTTTCCCTCTTTTAGCAGCCATAATCATGTAGTGATAGAAAAGAAAAGACATGGTCAAGAAACCCAGAGAGTACGGTATTCTTCCAGGTTTGTTGGAACCCAAGATATATGCAAAGAAGTAAGTGTAAAATATAGCTTGAGGCCCTATTGTGAAAACCTTAGTAGTCATATTGGGACTGCAACTTAATTCAATAGGAAAAAACCTATTTAAGGAATTTTTTTTTTTAATAGAAAATTGAAATGAGTAGGAAGATTATTTTGACTAAGATTTGGAGAGATGAAACTGGGAGATAAGGAAAGAGTTTGAATAAAAGCAAATAGGAGGAATCAAATAAACAATACCTCTTTTAAATTAAAAATATTCATTAAAAATATTTACTGACATCCACTACATACTAGGCACTATTATAGATTGTGCCCATTTATAATAAAAACAAAGTGTATTTGTTATAATAAAAACAAAATGTATCTATTAATTTTTTGTAAAATTTATTTTTATTGTTTAACACAGAGAGAGAGAGAGACAGAGAGAAGGGGGAGGGCCCAGAGCAGTCTGCACAGCTGTACATCATCAGTTTTTGACATTATTTTATTCCACACAGGTGGATTTGGGGATGTACAGGGCAGGAACAGGGTTGGGGGCTTCCCAGAAGGGAAGCATGCCCCAGTTTAGCATATGGGTCTGCATGAGCTGGGGCATGGACTCAATCCCCAGACCCCATGGCTGCAAAGTGAGAGCTTAACCTGCTGAGCCGTTCCAGCATCCCTTGTATTTGTTAATTTTAAAAATATCCATTTAATTCTTAGAGGGATAATAGTAAATGCCTTTATTATGCACTTTTTTGAGGATAAGCCTTATTTCAACACTTGCACTAGAGAAAAGAGAGCTAGAATCTGAGCGAGCAATAGGAAAACTTGAGATTAAAGTCCATCTAAAGCAAGAAGGGATGTTTTACAATGGATTATCACTGGCTGATAGTGCTATTGTCTTGATGAGATAAGAACATTTTTGATACTTGGCTTGTATGTGTGCTCCAGCTTATAGGGAATATAAAACAATCTGTTAGTTATGACTTTAAACAGATTTCTTTAAATGTGGTCTACAGCACCAACAATCTTCTAGCAGATTTCTCAAAGTAAGTCTCATGGGTTGATGAATCAGCATCTCTGGGAAGAGTGGATTTCTACTTCCAGTTCCAAAAGACTCTTGTTCCCATGGTAACAAGAAACAAAAACAGATAATATAAAAATTATGTTTTCCTATGAGGCTGTGAATTAAACATGGAAGTCTTGATGAACTGAATTCTTAAGAGAGAGGTGTCCTTACAGATGAACAGAGAGATTCAGACTCAAAGACAAGTGCCTAGTTTGGGTATGTCCAAGTAAAGCGATTGGGCTGACATTACATGAGATTTTGCTGGGATGAAGAGGAACCAGCTGAAACTTTTAATGACTACATGATGAAATAAATTGGGGTCTGTACATAATCAGAATCAGTCTGAAAATAACATTCCTTTGCTATACTCTGTTTCCACCAAAATTTTTCCCAAGGATATATAGAGGAGGGGCTAGAAAGCAGATTCATATTTTGCACTGGTTTACATATTTTCACAGTATTTAGATTCTGTGATTCCTCTGTATTTGGGATAAATGATGAACCAAAACAATCTGAAAAATGTGGCCCAATCCCAGTTTTATTGCAAATACTGTCAGGATCAAAAGGATTGATTTCTGACAGCTGTTGTAGGAAGTTGGAGGTTAGGCTAATGAGGGTGAACTCAGTCTAATTAAAGCTGCATCCTAGCCCAAACTAAACTCTTGGTGCAATATGAATGACCAACCTTCCACCATAACCTTCAGACATAGGAAAAGACATTTATTTTCTGAAATCAAAACAGTATTATATTTCTGTTTCCAGAGTCCTTTTATATACAATGTCCAGAATATAATAAAAAATTACAAGGTATGTGTAGAAGTGAGCCTGGGCCTGGATTCCACCTAAGTCAGTTAAATCAGAATCTGTGGAACTACTAGTTGGAAGTAAATGCTAAAATGGAGATGGATACATGTGACAGAAAAGAAGGAACATCATAGAAATGGTTGAAAAAAACTAAGATTCTTCTCTG
This sequence comes from Craseonycteris thonglongyai, assembly GCA_004027555.1. Lineage (NCBI taxonomy): Eukaryota > Metazoa > Chordata > Mammalia > Chiroptera > Craseonycteridae > Craseonycteris > Craseonycteris thonglongyai. Next base: position 2,729 of record PVKE010046757.1, on the reverse strand, counting down.
TCATGAATGCTGGGGAGATGAAGTAATTTAAGAAAGAAAATGAGAAGCATTACATGTTGCATAAGAGAAGAAGCAAGGTGTAACCTAAAATAAAATTATTAACTTTCTTTATGCTTGCAAGGTTAGTAATTTCTAATAAAAATAAAGAGAAATCACAAATTATTACTTGGGGCTAATTGTACTTTATCAAGTTATTAATTTTAATCAGAAAGCTAATGTGGTAGGCTGCAAGGAATGAAGACTTAAGCAGATGCTCATTGATAAGTTGGAAGAGAAAATTCCACTTGAAAAAGCAATGAATATTTTCTCTATTGTCATATTTAAACAGATGTTCTGCCTCGTCTGCATTTGCTTTACTTAGTACCTTATCTTTGACCTTTATTTTGAAGGTATTCACAGAAGAGAATGTCAGTATTTACCTACCTGCTGTGCTTCCATCTGTCTAAGCAGTGCATGGATACACACAAATTATATTTCCTTTGTATGAATCTGAATGACAGAAGCCTAGTCAAGACTTCACAGCCATAGAATGATCCAATATTATCTCTTTAGTCCCAGAATACACTACAAGATTATCTTACCTCTGGATAGTTTGTGCTAAGAACAGGTGCTTTTCAAACATTTCGAACTAGAAATCCTGATTTCCATATTCCTCAGAGGTTTCTCAAAACAGTTTCTTGTTGGTCTGCATGTTTGGTCATTTTATTATTAATTTCCTTTGCCTGGACAGGTGGGTTGTATTAGAAAGAGCAACAGTAATTGTTTGTGTTGTGGGTTGGTTATTTTAGCTATTCAGTCAAATATGACCTTATGTTTACAATCTAAGGTATCTCTTGATGATTTGGGTTAAAAACTCAATCTAAAAAGAGCTTCAGCTATTTGGAATGTATTTCATTTAAATAGTTGGGTAATTTTTCAAGTGGACAAGGACCCGAAGCAGATAAAAGTATCTCTAATTAGATGTGCTCCCATATCTCTTAAGTAAAAATGAATTGCTTGCCCATGAAGCCTTTGGATCCCAGTTTCTTATTTGGATATGGATGAACATTGCAGCTATAAATTGTTTAAACCAAAAATCTTAGAAAACCAAAAGCCCACATCAGCATTACAGGTGATATTTAAAAACTTTGGCCAAGAAAAATGTTTAACATTTTGGGAATATTTCCAAAATGATCTAATGATTTAGCTCATGGAATGAAGTTTGTAGCTCATACTAATACCTTATCTCTAACAGATATGTTAGGTATTATAGACTTTCACCATTAGAAAAGGGGAAAAAATAGCTTGGGCTAGCATTAATTGATACAATTTTTACACAGTTTGAGCATAGTCTTCCTGAACACTGATCTGTTTGATAAAAGTGGTACAATGGAACAAATCCTTGATGTCTTCCAGTCCTAATATATAGTTTTCTCTGTAAAATGTGGCCTAGATAGTGTAAAGGGTGTATTTATCACCTATTAATACATGACAAGTTATGCCACATCTCAGTGGCTTAAAACAATGAACATATTGTCTTATAGATTCTGAGTCAGGAATGATTTAAATGAGTGGTTATGGTTAATGGTCTCTCATAAGCCTCACACAGAATGTTGGCTGGGACTTCTGTCATCTGAAGGCATGGCTGGAGCTGAAGGGCTCATTTCTAAGATGAAAATTTGAGAATTGAAAAATGTAATACATGAACTGAACAACTAACTCATTGGATGGGCTCAATAGCAGACTGAAGAGGGCAGAAACTGGCAGAAATGGTTAAAAATATATGAAGATGCTCAAAAAGTACAAACCCCAAGTTATAAAATAATCAAGTCATGGGGAATGTAATGTGCAGCATGGTAATTACAGTTAATAATACTGTATTGTATGTTTGAAAGTTGCAATAAGAATATATCTTAAAAGATCTCATCACAGGAAAATGATTATAATTGTATATGTGGGATGAATGTTAATGAGATATTGAGGTAATCGTTTCACAATATATCCAAATATCAAATGTTGTACACCTGAAATTAATATAATGTTATATAAGTATGTCAATTATATGTTAATTAAAAAAATGATGTATGTATGTTAAACATAGAAAAATAAAAGATAAATACAAACAATGCAAACACTAGTGAAAAGAAAGATGGAATAGCTATACTAATATACAAAGTAGATGTCAGGAAAAAGAAAATTTCTGAGATGAAAAGGTACATCAAGTACTAATAAAAGGTCAATTTCACAAGAAGAGATAACAGTCCAAAAAAATATGAGTATCAAAATACAGAGCTTCAAAATTCATGAGGCCAAAATGACAGAACAAAGGAACATGAGACAAATATACAATTATAGTCAGGGCCTTCAACATTTCTGTGTTAATAATTGGTAGAACCAAGACAGAAAATCAGCAAGGACATAGCAGAACTCAACACCAATGTATACTTGAGTTAATATATGAAAATAGGCTTCTGATAGACAACATGTTAATTTTTTTAAATTTTATTTGACAATTTGTCTTTTAATTGGTATGTTTAGACAATTTACATTTAAAGAAGTTAATATAGTTGGATTAATATACACCATGTGTTCAACTATTTTGTATTCCTTGCATGTATTATTTGTTTCTGTGTTCCACCTGACTTCTCTGGGTTTTTTTGGTTTTGTTTTGTTTTTATATTTATTTATTTACTTATTTATTTTGACAGAGAGAGAGAGAGAGAGATACAGAGACAGAGAGAGAACTGAAC
>PVKE010046756.1:0-12153 GCA_004027555.1 Craseonycteris thonglongyai | reverse complement strand
CCTAAACCTATGTTTTAACTGTAAAATTAGGGGGTCGTCTTATACGCCTGGTCGTCTTATATGCTGGAAAATACGGTATTTCTCACAATTTTGGGGGCTGGGAAGTCCAAAATCAAGGTGCCAGCTGATTTGGTTCCAGTGGAACCCACTTTCTGGTTTGCAGATGGCTGCCTTCTCATTATGTCCTCACATGGTAGAGAATGGTAGCCCAGGTATCTCTACCTTTTTATAAGAACACTAATCCCTCATGATGTCTTCTAAACCTAATTCTCTCTCAAAGCCTCAGCTCCAAACACCATCACATTGTGGGTTAGAGCTTCAACCAGTGAATTTTTGGAAGACAAAATTCATTCTATAGTAGTATGTGACTTTGATAGCTTGAGAATGTGACTGTCCAAATTGGGGGTCAGAGTGTGGTGTGGTGACAATTGTGGAAGAAACTGTTCTCTATTTGGTGTAGACCTTAGACCAGCAGAATATGTGTAAATAGTCTCAGTTTTTTATTGCTTCTTGATTATTTCCCTGCTTTGTATTAGTGAACAACTCTGCAATCTGGCTGTGTTCCTTAATCTACCTTTATTAATGCTAAAATTAGTTAAGTGTACTTTGGGAAAAGGTTGGCTGGTATTCTTATTCAAAGTTGCTGTTACAAAGTGTTTAACTTTTTTCTTTTTTTAATCTTCAGAGAAAATACAAAAGGACTGAAAACTTGTTACCATGTTTTCCTGGAAAGATAATATTTCTTTAATTATATTGGTTCCTAGAACTGTTCATTTACATACTTTCTTGTACTTTTATTCTACACATGTAGAATAATTAGTTTCTAATATTTTGACTGTATTTTTCAAATTTCACTCTTGATTACATAATGGATTTCTTGTCAGTTTCTTCACAGTGAAGGATTAGAAAATCTTAGTGTGACTCAATTCTATGTCGTCCTTACCAGACTTTGGTATTAGGGTAATATTGTCCTCGTAGAATGAGTTGGGAAGTGCTGCATCCTCTTCAGGTTTTTTTGAAGCATTTGAAGAGAAAATATGTTAGTTTCTCTTTGAACGCCTGGTAAAACTCAGTGAGACTGTCTAGTCTTGGACTTCGACTTTTGAAGAGGTTTTATATGATTGTTTCAATTTCCTTATTGGTGATTGGTTCGTTTAGATTACCCAGTTCTTGATTCAGTGTAGATAGACTCAAAGTTTCTAGAAACTTTTCCATTTCTTTGCTAAATTTGGGGGCATATAGTTCTGCATAGTAATCTCACATAATCCTTTGTATTTCTGTAGTATCAGTTGTAAATTCCCCTCTTTTATTTCTAATTTTGGTTATTTGTGTCTTTGATTCTTTTCCCTTGGTGATACTAGCCAGGAGTTTGTCAATTTCATTAATTTTTTCAAAGAACCAGCTTTGTTGCTTTAGTTTTATCAGTTGTGTTTCTGTTCTCTGTATCATTTAGTTTTGCACCAATTTTATATTTCCTTCTTCTGCTGACTTTTTTTTGTGTGGTAGTTTTTGGTGTTTTTCTAGTTCTTTAAGATGTGATGCTAGGTTGTTTACTTATAATTTTTTTGTTTCTTGAGATAGACCTGTAGTGATATATATTTCCCTCTTATTACTTTTGCTGTATCCCAGTAATTTTCATATACTGTATTTTTATTGTCCTTTATTTTTATGTATTTTTAAATCTTTTCTTTTATTTCTTATTTGATCCAGTAATTTTCAAATAACATGTCATTTAATTTCTATATATATGTAGGTTTTCCTGTTTTCTTTTTGCAGTTAATCTCCAATTTTAAAGCTTTGTGGTCAGAGAATATACTTGGTATGAATTCAGTCTTCTTAAATTTGCTCATGCTAGTTTTGTGTCCTAAGTATCACCCAATTCTAATAGTCCCTTACCATTATCCTCTTGCTGTATGTTATTGCTCTTGCTATTGGCAATCTACATCATATTATATTCTTTTTTATTTTCAAAAATGGAAAATTAGTACAATGATAGCTAAATATCTGAGCTATAATCTCAATTCCATATGTTTCTAGGTGTGTGACCTAGCACAACCCACTGAACTACTTGGCCTTCAGTTTTACACCTATGTAGTAAGGGTGTATCACTGCGCTGTATACCAAATAAATTTTGAGACTTCATAGTGAAACAACAGAACTTTCAACTCAAAATAATTTTTGTATTATAGCTTGTGATATGCAGCTTTTCCTAATAAAAGTCTCTTAGAGATTAATTAAAAGACAAAATTTCAAAATACTATAACCAAACAATTATGGAAGGCAGTAGAAACAATAATTATGAAATAGATTTTTGGATTTATTATCAGGTTTACTTTCTGCTAGAGAAAAATTAAAACAAACCATACCACCTAGAGAACCAGCCCTCCCACCCCAGTTAAAAAAATTCAGGGACTCTACTAAACTGAAAAAATGTATTACCACTCTCTACTAATTGTATATTGGTCTATTAAGTGAAATATTATTTTTACTTACTTTCCAGCATCACATGTTAATCCTAGATGAAAACAACAATTCCTAGGAAACCATGGGCTGGAGAAAGTTGCAGATTTATAGGTAGCAGTAGATTCAGGGAGCCATGATTTCATTAACAAAAAGGTTTTGTGGGTGGGCAGCAAACACTTTCAGAGCAATGCTTATTTGTAATTATAGCTTAAGCACTCTTATTTAATATAATGAGATACACTGACTATGTTTTTTGTTTGTTTAATTTTAAGGTTTTTGTATTTTTTATTATTGTTTTTGACGAGAGAGAGAGAGAGAGAGAGAGAGAGAGAGAGAGAGAGAGAGAGAGAGAGATACACAGACAGAGACAGAGAGAGAACTGAACTGGGGGAGCTCCCAGTTCAGCATATGGGTCCGTACGGGCCGGGGCCGGGATTCGATCCTTGGTCCCCGGCATTGCAAAGTGAGTGCTCAACCCACTGAGCCATCCCGGCTTCCCCAGTTTGTTTTATTTTAAATTAAAAATATTTATTTTTAAAACAAGAAATATATATAATTAAGATGTAGAACACAATGATTTGATATACATATATATAATAAAATGAATACTAGAGTCAATTAATTCATATACATTCTCACACAGTTAGTGTTTTTCTGATGAAAGCACCTGAAATCTACTCTCATGAGAAATTTCCAGGATTCATAGTCATAAGCAATAATTTAAAAATTTCATTGTAATTAACTATACTAAAACATATTGATATATATTTAATAAAATCTGTATTTTTCCATTTTTAGAAGACACATGTTTTTTGCATTATAGCCTTTCCACTTATTCATCATAACATTGATGAAAACTGACACAGTAATTTTCAATATAACAGTAAAATATGTGGGGGGTATCTGTTTACATATCCATTTCTATGTACATATTTAATTTTTCTATCTGTAAATATTTTGGCTTCTGCATATCTAATTTTTTTAATTCTGTATTTGTGTCTTCTTGATGATAATGATTTCATCCAGTTTTTTTTCCCCCCTTGGAAAAGTGATTTTTATACTAATACTACACCATAAACAATATCTTTGGTACAGAAGAGTTCTCATGACTTTTTAGGATCCAGGTTTTTGTCTTAAGTCTCTCCCAATACAGTCAAACTTTTACCTAAGTCTTTTCTTCAAATATTTCAAAATTTCTTCAATTAGGCTGCATTAGGACTTATAATAAATAGCCATTTATGATCCTCAAAATTGGTTTTGGGAGCCACATTATCTGGAAAGTATAAAGCCTTTTAAAAATGTTGACTAAGTGTTTCTATTTATAATACGTTTCTTAGAAAAAAAAGAAACTGACTAAATCAGATTCAGTTCAGGTTAATTTTTATAACCATTAGTATACTGGTAAAAATATAATTTCTATTTTATAACATTTTAGAATTTCTTGATAGTCAATAATAAAAAGCAGTAGTTTGTCACTTCCAGTTATATTGCTTTTGGCAGCTAGTATGGCTCTTACATTAATTTTTTTACTATCTTTTAGGTATGTTCAACTTTGTGTGTCATTATAGTAGGTAAATCATATGATTTAGAGCTGTTATATTTAATCTATATTGTAGAATTATTCTGCAATCAAATTACTTTTCTTGGTAAAATATGGTAATCACATAAATTTTGAGCAAAAGTTTGACCCGTGGATAATTTTGCAAATATTATGTTCAATAACTAAATATCATAAAGATTTTTTTTTAAGTCAAGTCATCTATTATATGCTGTAAAACTTCATATGTTTCAATTTTTTTTTTTATTGAAAGAAGTATTTTTTAGCTGTGGAACTACAGACTAGAATTTGTCTTCATCTTTTTTATACAAATCCCACCATAACACAACCTGTATCAACAATTTTATTTCTTTATAGGGTCACAATTATTTAGACTGAGTTCAGAGTTCTTCCAAATTTTAGTGTTTCTTTTCTGTGATTTTATGGCTAAACAACCATATGAGTAATCTATTTCAGTGGCGTTAGAGGTCATCTTAAAAAATATTACTCTAAAGGAAACTAAAAGAATACCTGAGAAAACATAATTACATATCTATGACCATGAGCTTATTTTTTTAATTAAATTATTTAGCTTTCTTAAAGGTGTATAAGATGATATAACTTCTAAATATTAAGAGCATAAATCCTAAGGGGGAAAATAACACTAACAAAAGGCAAAGCAGTGATATAATGGTAAGCTCCACAAAATTATAATAATTAAAAGAAAACATACACATTTTTAAAAACTACAGTAGTAGAGGCAGTTGGTATAGAACCTAAGACTGTCAAAATTGAAAATGTATTATGAAAGATGTACTTGTAAAATGATCATAAAATGTGGAAAGATTAGACATATATGGTTTAAAGAAGAAAGATGCTACATTGATAGTACCGGTAACTTTTTTTTCCTAAAGCAAAGACCAAAATAAATGAAACAGACAATCTAATATGTAATAGATGAAAATGTTCTGTATAAAGAATAAAGTATGATATAGGCAAATTGAAAAGTTTAAAATTATACACTAGTGAAAATTAATCTCAGGTGCCAATATTGACTGTATATGGAGGAAAAAAGTTTATATAACAAAGGACTAAGCAAATATTACACGAACCAAGAAAGACAGGTAAAATAAAAATCTGTGTTCGAAAAAATAAGATTAGTGAGAGAAGTTATAACTGACCAGCTAAAAAAGCTTTTTTATAAATCTGTAGTACTTAAAATATTATGGTAGGGATGCCACGATTGCTCAGTGGTTGAGCACTTGCCTTGCAATCACAAGATCTGGGGTTCGATTCTTTGCTCCAGCCCATGTAAACCCATATGCTGAACCGCAATGCAACTGGTAATTGCCAGGATGGACCAGCAGTGAAGGTTCTCACCTCTCATGCAGGGTGCCCCTGATTTAGTTCCTGCCCAACTTGGCCTCATATCCACCTGTGTGGAATGAAACCATGTTAACAACTAATGATATACAGCTAGTGAGACTGCTCTGGGCCCTCCCCCTCTTTTCTTTCTCTCTTTCTCTCACCTTCTCTCAAACAAAAAAATAAAAATAAAAATTTAAAATAAAAGAATATGGTAGAAAATCAAACCATAACTCTATGAATCCATCCAAATAAATATAGACATTTAGTATATATGGCATCTTAAATCACCAAGGAACGGTGATCAATAACTGATTTAACAAAATGAATTCTAGAAGAAAATATAGTTCATAATTTTATAAATTTAGTTTGTGGAAAGATTTGAAGTTATAAATAGATCCAAAAGAAACCATAATAGGAAAGCTATACATTAAAACTAGCATACAATAAAACCTACTATGAGTGCAATAAAGATATTAAAAAATAAATGAAATTGTACTTCTAATGACAAACAGGGAGGTAATAAAAAATATCACTTATAAGGTCAATATGTAAAAGACAAATAACTTACAAAGAGATATGAGCAATCAATATATACATACTAAATACATGTATTTAGTCAAAATTTGTGAATATATTTAATCACATAAGTAAATGAGTAGAATTTAAAACAACAGTTACCACTTTCTGCTTGTTAAAAACCAAATTCAATTGAGTAAAATTTTAAAATCTTACTCCTTCACTTACAGATTCATGACTTGAGCAGCATTCAATATAGAAGATGAAGGGAACTCCAAGAAGCTGTACAAAATAAAAGAATTACATAGGAATGAGGGAGCAGGAACAAGGAACTTATCCTAGCCAAAGAGCACGCAGCCCAGGATAGCTTTCAATGAGGCACAAAACAATGTGTAAATTTTCAAAAAACACACAGATTTTCGGGGGGAAATTTTTTTTTTTAAACTCATCAGCTATTGTTAGTGTTAGTGTATTTTATGTGTAGCCCAAGACAATATTTTTCTTCCAGTGTGACTCAGGGAATCCAAAATGTTGGACACCCCCTACTATAGAGGATGGCAGAGGTGTATCAGGTAGATTACTTAACTAAAGCTGATCAGGTCATTCCTGGTTTAAGATTCCATTTTGGGGAGAGCCAAAACTGGATTTAAGTCTTGGTTTGGTGATATGGGTTTAGCATAATCAACTCTATTTTGGGCCTGTTGCCTTAAACAACAACAACAACAACAACAAACTTGTCTATATAAATGTTCCTAGCATATCTAGCATTTGTGGCAATAAAAACTCTTACAATCTGTGTGAATTTTTTAATTAAGGCAAAATTTCTCAGTAATTGGTAATATGCATTACTACACTTACGAATACACATTGGCCCAGTGGGTCCATTTCTAAGAATTTATTCTAGGCAAACATTTTAACAAGAGTACTAGCTTACATATATAAGAATATTTACTGCAACATAGTTAAAATTATCCAAACAAAACAGCCCACAGTATTGTACTTATTAATATATTATTTAATAAACTTAAAATGGAATAGTACTCAACTATTAAAATGTTAATTTGAAAACATATATATTTTTTATATGAGAAAATGGTCACAATGCAAGGTTCAGTTTGACAAGAAAATTTACAAATCTCTATATATTTAATTTTATTTTTGTAAACTCTCCAACAAATTTATCAAAGTGCAGAGAAAAGTTAAAAGCAATATATAAACAATAGCATGTTCAGTAAGAATTTACTTTTAATTTTACATTTTTTCATTGTATCCTATTTTTATATAATGAACATATATTGTTTGTACAAAAATGTACAAATATTTGTTTCAAAAAGTTCAAAGCATTTTCCAAATGACAAATAAAAAAGCAAATGTAGGGAAGCCAGCTGGTGCTCACTTTGCAGCCCCAGGGACCAAGGATCGAATCCCTGCCCCAGCCCGTGCAGACCCGTACGCTGAACTGGGGAGTGCCCCCAGTTTGGTTCTCACCGGGGTGAGACCCCGGCCCAGTTCCTGCCCTGTGCAGTCCCACTCCCACCAGTGGAATGAAACTATGGGGAAAAAGCAATGATGTGCAACTATGAAGAATGTTCTGGGCCCTCCCCCCTTCTCTCTGTCTCTGTATCTCTCTTTTCTCTCTGTCAAAAACAATAAAAATAAATCTTTAAAAAACAAAACAAAACAAAACAAAAAACAAATGTAAAAGAGATTATAACGGTAGTTGTCACAAGAGAAGGGTTTCCCCAAATTTAGGATGTGAATGTAGAATTAAACAGCAATAAGCTGTGATATTTTCAAAAGTTTAGAAATATGATTTGGCCCCCAGTAAACGACACCATCTGGCTGTGGCTTTGTTAGAGAGTTTCTATTCTATTACATTTTCTGTCATTTTTTTTCACAAAAATGCTTCTCTCACAATACTTTTCAAACACAGATTTGGAAGGATCTATGTTGGCTTGCACTAAGCCCATTTAGCTGTATTCTGCAAGCTTTTAGTAGTAAGTTTTAGGCATTTAGGCAGATGTGTTTTCGACTTAAATACTAACAGGAAAGGTAATATGAAGTGGAAGGTCAGGGACAGGGCAGGCAACATGATTATCATGACCTAAGGCATGGAACACATCCCTGGAAACAGAATGCTTTTGGACATTAGGATATGCCTTTTTACTCTGTCTCTTGGCTAGCTGATTGCTTGTGTGAATGTGCAATCAGATTTTTCAATTCCTTTTCTGAAAATCTAGTTTGGCTTTTGTAAGTTGGATTTAAGTTATAGTATTTTTTGTCATGCAGGTCTGAATTCATTACTAAGCTGACAATGAATAAATGTGTTTCTTTTCCTTTCAGCATTTGACATTCTGCACTACTCATTAAGAGAACTGATATAATGCAGATGTCATTCATGAAAAGTAGAAGAAAATAATTTCTGCCAAAACTCTAACAAAATTATCACCATTTTTGAATTGATAAAGCACTTATTGTACAGTATATGAGTACATGATGAATATTTGTATGACTTTTTCCACACCAGAGTGCTCTATCTGGGAGCTGTTATTTTAAAATTCAGTTGTTCTGAAACTTTTTCCACTTTTTGGGTTGAACAAATATGACATGCTTTCATGCAATTTACTCTGGGAACATTAATGTTTTTTTCTTTGTGATCAGTATGTGATTTCTAATGGTTTTCTGTAACAATGTGATCAGGAATCCTCTACTTTCCTCTCATGTAATCTGTGATAATATGAGTCATAAATGCAGAAATTCACTGATCAAAGGTGTAGAAACATCTGTCTACACCAGTATCTAGATTAGGTTTTATAAGGTTTCCGTAATTAGAACAGCTAAGGCCAAATATATGCGATCAGAGGACTATGGTAATTAATTAGAATCAACTAGGTCAGCAGGGTACTAACATCCATAATCTGTCAGAGTCACCCTTTTTGGGGGTATGAGGGAAAAAATAATTTGTAAGACAAAAGTAAGGGTAAGGTTAAAGGGCATCTGGCAGAAATTTAGCATTTGGGAAACGTATTTATGGTAATATATTCTGCTTAGAGTCATCATTTGTCAGAGTTTCTATCGACTGCCTTCAAATGAAACTGGGCATTTGTACAGTGTGGTAGTGTATTTTGTATTCAATGCTGTGGCTTTTGTCAATCCATTACTAGTATCAAAATGTAGGACATGTCAATTTCATATTTTTTAAGGGGAAATTTATTGGAAATAACACTTTAATGTATTTTATGGGTGTATTTGAAAGAGCAAAGCAAGTATTCTTACCTTTAGCTGTGCTTTATTGAGCAGAGAAAGGGCAAAACCATCGGCATGGTAGTTTACTGGGCTTACAACTAAAAAGAAACAAACAAAAACTGCAGAGGTGGCAAAGGCAATATATTTTACCATCATGTTTTTTCTTTATATTCCCTAAAAACAACTATTTAGCAGAAAAATAATGGAAATAGAATTTTAATCTCAAAGGATGACCAACTGTGAAATCAGTTTATTTCCTAGAGGAGTTACAGAATTGTCAGACCTGCTAGAATATTGTGAGGCCATTATCTAGGTACAGTGTAATGAAATAAGTAGGAAGGTTGACTCTGCCCACAATTTGAATTTTTTTCTGTCTATACCTACATATTTGGCTTGATTGAGTCCAAGATAAATTTATAGGTAGTTTTCTTATTATCCCAAACTGCTCTTCTGATTTAGTTACCCGCACAATTTATGTACAGATGACAACTGATAAAAGATATTGAAAGCTGACATTTTGAAGTAGAAAAATGGAAAGTCAACAGGGCTTCCTTTTCTGTTGTTATATTTATTTTTCAACTAGATTAGGAGGGAATGGGTGTCGTTACTGAGTGAATCAAAGGTAACAATGTGAAGAATTAAAATGCTTAGATGTCTGGATTTCATCTGTGTAAGGTTTGAGGAAGGAAGACCACACCGAGTACTGGTTTAGCGAGACAGTTTATTAGAAATGGCTGAGAAAAGGCTGGCATGACACGAAAGAGGGAAAGAGGGCATTGGCCCCTTCAGGGGGTTGGGAGAGCTTTTTATATGTGGGTATCAGAAGAACCAGAAAAGAGAGTGGAGGAGGGGTATCAGAAACTATTAGCATCTAGGTTGGGTATGTTTAGTGGATAATTTGAGGGGCAAGTCCCAAGTGCTTCTGGGTGAGGTGGAGAGTCCTTGCAGGCTTTTGTCTTCAGGGAGGCCCCTGGGGCTGCTGCTTTGTCCTCATGGTAATTTTTTTTCCTCCTCCCATCATCCCACCCTTCAGCCCTAACGATCAGAGCATGGGTATTGCTGCATAACAAATTTCCTCTAAGTGTAAAGAACTTACTGCTTTAGAATAGAATAGATTTATTATCTCGCTGTTCTATAGGTCAGGAGTCCTGACACGACATGTCTAGATCTGCTCAGAGTCTCATAAGGCTAAAATTGAAGTTTTGACCAAGCTGAGTTCCTTGAGCTCAGCATCTCCTTCCACGGTCACATGGTTTCTGGTAGAATTTTGTTCCTCATATTGTAGGACTGAGGTTCCTTTTTTTCTAGCGGGTGTTGGCTAGAGGCAGGGCTGCTCTCAGCTTCTGGAGCCCACATAGTTTCTTAATTTGTGGCCTGCTTCACAACGAGACACTTTGTGTTGTTTTTGTTTGTTTGCTTGTCTTGTTTTTGGTATCAGTCAGAGAAGCCCACTCATATTTTGAATGTCTTCATTTCTAAGAATATCCACCTGATTAAGTCAGGTCTATGAAGGTGATGGCCTTTTTGATTAAAACAAAATCAAATTATTTCCTGTCTTAGTTATTTAAAAGGGATTGCAAAATACCATATACCATAATGTGCTACAGTCATGCCCATTCTCAATAAAGGGGATAATAAAGGATGTGCACAGAACGGAGAAGTGAAACTTGGGGCTAAATTAGAATTCTGCCTACCATAGCGTAATTTTGTGAACTCTGGTGTATAGAAATAAAAGGAGTTTACCAAGCACAAAAATTTGGTATACGTAGAGATTCTGCAGAGTGAATTATGAGTATACGAGGGTTGTCTGGGGAAAAAATCCAGCCACTGTCTATATAATGAGAACAGTTACATGGCTAGATACTTTCCATACAGCCCTCATATCCAGATATAGCAGATAATATTAAAGAAAATAAACACAGAAAAGACAGCCTTGGAACTTCAAGTAATTTGTTGGCAGGTTTGCAATGAGAAATGTGCAATTTGTAGAAACAGAAGCTTCAGGATGTCATGGTAAACAAAAACAAACAAAACAATATTCTAAAGAAAGTCTGTACATTTGTAACATAAGAAGTACAGTAGTCTCTCCTTAACCTCGGTTGTGTGTTCCATGGTTTTGGATACCCATTGTCAATCGTGGTCTAAAAATATTAAGTAAAAAATTCTAAAAATAATTATGTTTTATATTGCACACCATTCTAAGTAGCAGGATAAAATCTCCTGTGGTCTTACTCAGTATGCCAAATACGTGAACCATCCTTTGTCCAGTATATTCATGTATGTGTTACCCACTCATTATTCATGTAGTAGCCACCTTGGTTATCAGATTAACTATAGCAGTATTAGAGTGCTTGTGGTCAACTAACTCTTATTTTACTTCATAATGGCCCCAAAGCACAAGAATAGTGATACTGGAAATTCAGATATACTAAAGAGAAGCTGTATAATTATTCTATTTTATTATTAGTTACCATTGTTATTTCCTACTGTACCTAATTTATTAACTAAACTTTATCATAGATATGCACGTAGCTGTAGAAGAAAAAAACAGAATATATGGGTTTTGGTACTATCTGATGTTTCAGGCATCCACCGGAGGTTTTAGAATGCATCGCCATGGATAATGGGAAATTCAACAACTTTATCTCTCTTTCCAATACTTTAAAATAGTTTATTTATTCTATATACCCCTAAAATCTGTTATTTCAAGTTTTTAATTCTTCTTATATATTTTTATTTCAAAACATAGGACTTCATTTGAAGAATAATTTTAATAACCAACTTTTTCTATTTAAACACATCGTGAAAAATTTATTGCATGCTATATCATCTTGTATTCATGTGGAAAACATTTTCTCTACACTGTTAGATGAAAGATCAGATATGCTTACCTTAAAATGATACTGTCTATTTACAATTTAAATTCATACAAAGAAGATGGGAACTGAGATAAAGGCAGGTGCTACAATGAAAGAATAGCCAAATTTAATACATTTCTAAGTTTTTTCTCGGTGTATGCAGAG
>PVKE010046755.1:0-12154 GCA_004027555.1 Craseonycteris thonglongyai | reverse complement strand
AGGATCGAATCCCGGCTCCGGCCCAGGCAGGACCCACGTGCTGAACTGGGGAGTTCCCACAGTTTGGTTCTCTAACTGTCTCTGTCTCTGTCTCTCTCTCTATCTGTCAAAAAGTAAAATAGAAATAACTATGCACTGAAGACAAAAAGATAATTTCTCTCTATAAATGTGAAAAGATAAAAAAAAAAAAAAAGAAATAATAGTTATTAGTACTACATGGCTAACTTATATATACAAGCACATATATTATGTGTTTTCAGATATATTTCCTTTTTAGCTACTACTATCTGTTAATTTGTTAATATCTCAGAGTTTTGTATAGCCCATTTTAGTACATTTTTCTATGCCAAATAAAGAGTACTTTTATAGTTTCAAACTTTCAATGTCCATTTTCTGTTATTACCTAATTGATATGTCTTCTTACATATGAATCACTCTTTTCATCTAATTTTTTTCAATTGCACTCTTTTCCATCATCTCCTGTAGTTGCATTTTTTTTTCTGTCAATGCTGCACTATGAGCAACTGTAAATGACAGAGGCCCTAATAGGTACCCACTGCAAATGCAGTTTTGAATATGTTTGGTTTTGATTTCAATTTTGAATTTTGTTTGAATTTTAGTTTTGTTTCCACCACCCCCAAAATTATAAACAATTTAATTAATGCCTTTAGATGGGGCTGTGCCCTTTAGTTTGCATTTCTCTTAGGTTCATTCTGCTTCATTCGTTGATGTTGCCCATCTGATCCAGCATCACCTGAGGTTGCAACTCTTAGCCAAAGGCTTATTGTCTTTCATTTTCTACTTTAAATGTGGAAGCTTGTTTTTTGGTGGGAGGGGGTTAAAAATAAAACCAGGAAATAGCTCTTCCATGAATATGGAGGATTTAAACTATTTTTATTTCAAATTCCATTTTACATTGGGAAAGATTTAGTGTGTTGTTTGTCCAATCTAGGCATTTCATGTATATTGTTATGTACATTAGTCCTTGCATTTCATCCCCTTTTCTGGAATCTTCTATGTGTGTTCTTGTGACATTTTCTTTCTTTTTAGAAAATAATTAAAAAATAGTAAAAATAGATACACAGACCAATGGAACAGAATTGAAAACTCAGAAATAAATCTACAAATATATGGATAGATTATTTTTGACAAAGGAGCAAAAAATATACAATGGGGAAAAGAAAGCCTTTTCAGTAAATGGTGCTGGGAAAATTACAAAACACATGCAAAAGGCTGAATGTGAACTGCGGTCTCTCACCATATACCAAAATTAACTCAAAATGGATTAAACACATCCAAATAAGAAAGGAAACAATAAAATGCATAGAAGAAAACATTGGTACTAAACTTATAGACCTGGGGTTCAGGGAGGACTTTATGAATCTGACCTCAATGGCAAGGGAAGTAAAAGCACAAATAAATGCATGGGACTTTATCAAGCTAAAAAGCTTCTGTACTGCAAAGGAAACCATTAACAAAGCAAAGAGGCAACCAACCAACTGGGAGAAAATATTTGCAAACAATGCCTCTGATAAGGGGCTAATATCAAAAATATACAAAGAACTTGTACAACTCAACAAGAAAAAAACAAGCAACCCAATTAAAAAATGGGCAGAAGATCTAAACAGATACTTATCTCATGAAGACATACAAATGGCCAACAGATATATGAAAAAATGCTCAACTTCACTAGCAATTAGGGAGATGCAAATAAAAACCACAATGAGATACTATCTCACACTTGTTAGAATGGCTATAATCAACAAGACAAGGGATAACAAGTGCTGGAGAAAAAGGAACCCTCATACACTGCTGATGGGAATGTAAACTGGTACAACCACTATGGAAGGCTGTATGGAGATTCCTCAAAAAATTACGGATGGAATTATATGACCCAGCAATCCCTCTCCTGGGCATCTACCCAAAAAGCCTGAAAACCTTAATCTTTAAAGATGTTTGTATCCTCATGTTTATCACAGCACTGTTCACAGTGGCCAGAACATGGAAACAACCAAAGTACCCTTCGATAGATGACTTGATAAAGAAGTTGTGGTGCATTTACACAAGGGAATACTACTCAGCAATAAGAAAAGTTGAAATACAGTCATTTGTGACAACATGGATGGACCTGAAACCATCTTATTAAGCGAAATAAGTCAGACTGAAAGAATCAGGAAACATATGACCTCACTTATAGGTGGAATATAAAACTGAAAGTAACAAAGAAACAAAGACTTATGGACACATTCAATAGTTTGGTGATTGCCTGAGGGAAGGGGAGGAGGGGGGAGGGAGAGTGGGGAGGGGAGGTGGGAGTAGGCACCAGACTTATGGACACACTCAATAGTTTGTGGTTACCTGAGTGAAGGGGAGAAGGCGGGAGGGAGAATGTGTGTGTCAGGGAGGTGGGAGTGGGAATCAGATATATAGTGATGGAAAGAGAGCTGATTATGGGTGGTGAGCACATAATGCAATACATAGGTGATATAATGTAGATTTGAACATCTGGAAACTATCTAATTGTTACCAATCAATGTCACCCCAATAAATTTAACAATAAAAAGAAAACACTGTACAAATCATCAAAAACAAAACCAAAAAAAAAAAAATAGTAAAAATTACATAGATTTCAGGTGTACAAATCTATAATACATTGTCTATACATATGTGGTGCATTGAGTGCTCACCACCCAGAGTCAGTGACATCATTCAAGGGTGCTTTGAGATACTTTCTGGAATAAAAGTATTTTTGATACATATGAACTATAGCTTATATGGCATTTTTTCTAGAATTAAGTTTTGAACTTTAGATTCAATATACAGTAGACTCCCCATTATCTGGAACTCAAGTAACCAGCAAAAAAAATGAAAGAAATAATACTATAATATATTTATCTATCATGGATGCCAGTTAATAGAGAGTCTACTGTTTTATTTTTGTATTATGCAAATGACACAATTAAAGATAAAAATGTAAAAAGAGAAAGAAAACAAGGTAGGGATCTCTAAAGGAAGCAGGACATAGAATTATATATAACATTGTAAGATCAAATAGTATTTTCATATGTATGTTGTCTTTGTTTTTTTTTATGTGTGTGTTTTTTTTTTATTATTTGAGAGAAAGTGAGAGCACAAGAGTGAGAGCAAGAAAGAAAGAGAGCAAGAGAGAGAGAGAGAAGGTGGCGGGCCCAGAGCAGTCTCCATAGTTGTATATCATTAGTTGTGACATGGTTTCATTTCACACAGGTGGATGTGGGGCCACGTGGGGCAGGAACTGAACTGGGGGCCTCCTGCATGAGCGGCGAGAACCTTTGCCACTGGGCCATATGGCAGTTACCGGTTGCACCACAATTCAGTATATGGGCTTTCACAGGCCTGGCTGGAAATTGAACCCCAGACCAACTGTGAAGCAAGCACTCAACCGCTGAGCTATCCCAGCACCCCCCATGTGTATTTTAATTAATATTTTTATTTATAATTCCTCCAACTTGTTTTTGCCATCTAAATGCTAACTACTAAGTAAAAAAATCACAGGGCACATTAAAATTTCCAGATAGGCCTAAACAAATTCTTCTGTGATTGTTATATCTTGTTTCAACCTTTAGATTATGTCCTTCTAGTGCTTATCATTACCTAATTTAATATTTATTTCAGTTTAATATGAAGTCTTAAATTGAACTTTTTTAGTTTTAACCATCCTTCTCATAAGGAAATTGCAACAATAGTATTCACTACTCAAAAATGCCTTGTTTCGAACATTTTGGTTCTTCCCTGCCCAAAGACAGCTTTTACTGACATTTTCTTGAGACTTGTGCTCTAGGAACACGCTCTCATTTCTCCTTTCTGACATAATCTAACTCATCCATGAATGACCCAGTCTGCACAGAAAATTCTCTTTGCTTTAATCTCACTGACCCCAAAATTGAACCTCAACCTTCTCCCCTGAGTAAGGTCAACTTTGGTACTCCACATCAGCTAAAACTGGGCTGTTTTTTTCTCCATGTCCAATTTCAAAAGGCTTTTTAATTAGCCATGACCCCAGTGTTGACTTCTTTTGCTTCTCACTTATTATCTTCCCACTCTGTCTTATCTTATCCCAAATTCACTTTCAGTTGCTTTAAAGATTTATTTTTATTGTTTTTGACAGAGAGAGAGAGAAAGAGAGAGATACAGAGACAGAGAGAAGGGGGAGGGCCCAGAACAGTCTCCATAGTTGCACATCATTGGTTTTTCCACATAGTTACATTCCACAGGTGGGTGCAGGGCTGCACTAGGCAAGAACTGGGCCGGGGTCTCACCCCGGTGAGAACTGAACTGGGGGCACTCCCCAGTTCAGCATGTGGGTCCGCATGGGCCAGGGCTGGGATACGATTTGCAGTCCCCGGGGCTGCAAAATGAGTGCTTAACCCACTGAGCCATCCCAGCTTCCCCTCAGTTGCTTTAAATTCTGTGCCACTCTCCTCCCAACATGCTGTTCTCTTGATAGATTCAGCTAATGATTATGACACTGATGTATCACTGACATGCATCAATGCTTGCCATTTGACTTTAGAGGGTCAGTGTTTGCCCAGTGACTTCAGACCAAGTTGAGCATCTGATTCTAAATATACGTTTATTAAAGCAATCCATATAGCAACCCACACAATTTCCTATAGGGTAGTGATATGGTAATGAATGAATCATTCTGTTTATTCACCCTCATTCTAATCCAAAATTACGCGGGGCTAATAGTCCCAGACTAAGCCAGAGAAATAATACAACACACTTTTATTTGGAACCTAAAAAAAAGAAAAACCTAGCTCATAATTAGTTGGTGACTTATTTTTAGCTTACTGAGACTTGTCCTTTGCTTGTATAATAAATGTCAAAGTTCTATTATATGTGTTGATTCAAGAAAATTTTGAATATTTGGGGGAAATAAATAATAGTGAGAAGTAAACAGTTGTGAAAAGTGAAACATACTGTCATTGTCCACCTCCAATGACTTGGATGAAATTATGAGAGTTTCTGTTCAAACAAATTATTAGCATCTGAGAGCCAAACAAAACTGAAATTATGGACTAACCAAATTGTTTTATGCTAACATGATGTTAATATAGCATTTTCCCTCATTCTTACCTCCTATGACAGGGACACATATTAACTATTCAAACCCATAAACCAAGCTTTTCCAACTTATGGCCTGCAAGCCACATGTGGCCCACATTGGCTTTGAATGTAGCCCAGCACTAATTTGTAAACTTCCTTAAAACATTATGAGATTTTTTGTGTGTGAGTTTTTGTGTTTGTTTGTTTGTTTGTTTTTGTAACTTGATTGTGCGATTTTCGAGTATAAATTTTATAGAGACAACAGAACAGAATGGGATAATCAAAGTGTGTTATGTCCACAAATATGAGTATAATCCATAATTTGCATTATAATTGCAAACAGTTCAGCTAGAAGAAACAAAAACCCATTAAAATCACTAATAAAATAAAGAACAAGAGGACTCTGTTGCATAAAATGAATTGTGACAAAGAATTCAACTGTATATTCTGTACTAGGCATAGTACTGCTATACTGTCTGCTCTCACTCTTTGTATGTGGCTTCCAGTGTGTCATCTTCCAAGCACAGATAGTTGAAATAACACCATCAGACATTATGTGTATTTGTGCTGACTTAGTGAGTTAAATGCAGTGATTATCAATAATATTTCAACTTACCTTTGTAAATGATATGTGATTACTATTATTTAGAAGACATGTTAGTATTCTTATTTGATCATTAAACCTTGCTTTATATTTCCTGTCTATTAATTTTCATAATAAAAGTATATATAGTTGCTATCTATTATTATTATTTTTAAGTTTTAGCCTGGCTTCCACAATGTCTCAAAAGAAAACAGAACTCCAAAAAAGAAACATTACAGGTGAAAGAAGATTGTCCAACAGAAAGTGGACAGATATGTTATCAACCAATGTTACCTCAATAAATGTAACAATTAAGAAAAAAGGGACAGGGGAAGCTGGGATGGCTCAGTGGGTTGAGTGCTCCCTTTGCAGCACCGGGGACCAAGGATCGAATCCAGGCCCCGTCCCGTGCAGACCCATATGCTGAACTGGGAAGTTCCCCCAGTTCAGTTCTCTCTCTGTCTCTCTCTCTCTCTGTCTCTCTCTCTCTCTCTTTCTCTCTCTCTGTCAAAAACAATTAAAAAAATCTATAAAAAACGAAAAAAGGGGGGTGGGACAGATGACTACATTTTGTCAAGGCAAATAGTATAGCACTTGGCTTAATTTGTAAAGATTTTGTGCCAATTTTCAAAGATTATAATTTGAAAAGACATTATATGCAAAATATAATGCGAGTTTTGGTACATATCAAGGAATGTGTCATAAGGACAAAATAGTGGGACTGAAAAAAAGTCTGTCTTCTGAGCAAAAATTTTTTTTAAGTTACAACTTAAACAGACTCTATTGTAAAAGCTAGTTATGTGGTAACAAATTTAATAGCAAAAGAATCAAAACCATTTACTGATGGTGAGTTTATTAAGCAATGTATGAAAGGTGTGGCAGATATAATTTGCCCTAATAAAAAAGAGAGTATTTCTAAAATCAGTTTGTCTCACCAGACTATAGCCAGGTGAACTGAAAAAATTGGAAAATCTATTAAAAGAAGTTTGGGTAGTAAAACTGCTAATTTCAAATTTTATGCTTTGGTGATAGTGATGAAAGCACTGATGCTACAGATACAGCACAACCTGACATTTTTATTAGAGGTGTTGATGATGAATATAATGTCACTGAAGAAATGGCTTCTTAGTGCTATTAAAAGACACAACTAAATAAAGTGATTTATACAAAGCAGAAAAAAAAATATGTTAAAGTGATTTTCTTTGTCTATTGTGAACATACCTGGTATAGTTATTGATGGTGCCTGGTGATGCTAGGTAAAAGAGAGAGAGTTGTAAAATTAATAGAAGACAATGCAGTTGCCACCCAAAATTCATATTTGATGAAGTCTCATTTCATAGTAATACATCAAGAAAATTTATGCACAAAAGCTTTAAAAATGGATAACATCATGCAAATTGTTTTCAAGGCTGTAAATTATATAAGGGCCAAGGAATTGAATCATCACCAATTCCAGGAATTCCTGAAAAGTATGGATGCTGACTATGGTAACATCATATACTTTTTGGAAGTAGGTTGGCTAAGTCAAAGCAAAATGTTTAAAACATTTTATGATTTGCAACATGAAATTAAGTCATTTATAGTATCAAAAACAAAATTTGTGCCAGAACTTAACTATGAAAACTGGCTTGCAGATGCAGCATTCTTAGTGGATTTGACTGCTCATTTAAATAAGTTAAACATGCATCTTCAGGGTAAAAACCACCTTATCAATACCATTATTCAAACCATGACAGCATTTCAAATGAAATTAAAATTATTGCAAACTTAAATTAAGGCAAACAGGGGTCATCAAGATGGCAGCATGAGAGGAGCTCTTGAAACCTCTCCTGGAAAGAACAACAAATTAAACAACTAAAATCCAAGCAGAGAATCCCTAAGAAACACACAGCCTCAGCTGAGGGGTCTACTCATTGCAAGAAAGTACCTAAAGCTGGAGAAATGGAGGCGAGTGAGAGAGCAGGAAGGGGAGCAGTGTGGAGACATGCTTTGGAGTGCAACGTGGAGACCTACTAAGTGACTGACCCAGAGGCTGACCTGGAGACCATCAGAGGAGAGACTGACTGAGGTGGGAGTGTGGGGGTGCAGGTTGAGGTGCAGAATGACTCTGGATGGGTTGGAGGCCTGGAACAGACAGAGGTGGAGGCACGGGCAGTGAGAAGGCGGGGTGGATGGCATAAGTGGGCACAGCTGACTGTAGGGAGACACACAGCAGAAGCTCAGGGAGAGCAGCTATGACATGGTGAGGGCAGCCACAGCGCAGTGCAGGAGGCCAGAGCAAGGCACCAGTAGCTGCAGATCAGCATGAGCATGAGTAAGGTGGCTGGAGTGCAGGCCCATGGACCATAAGGCCTGTGACCAGAGCAGGGAGTGGCTAGCTGAAATGTGTTCTGATGACTAGAGTGCCAGCAGCAGGAGTACTCTGGCAGATGAAGCATAAATTGACCCTTGATGAGGTGGGGTCCCAACCAGAGTACATGGCCTTGGACACAGAACCTGGCTGCTTCCCCTTGCTCTCTCCCAAAGTTCATCCCTTCCCCCGCCCCCCCACCCCACAGTTCTACCCAGAACCTGCATTCAGTCAGCTGCTGCTGGAAAGCCATCAATACCCTGTGATGAATCAGACCTGAGCCTTTTCCAACAAACCTTGCCCCCACTCTTCCCGCTGATACTGGCAGAGGGATCCAGGAAAACTGTGAAGCACAGGCATGGCAGCTTCTGACTGCAGTGGGATCTCAGAAGCACAGAACACCATTGCTCACCATATGTTTCCAAAGAAGAGGCACATAAAGACCAAGACAACTGAGTTAAAGAGAAGCCCACCTTCTAAGAAGTCTCCCACTGTGAGAAAACCAAACAACCAAAAGAAAATACTGTAAGATGCTTCAGCAACAATAGCTGGGAAGTGAAAGAAAGGTATCTTCACATTTCCCAGAGGAAAAGTCTTTGTGCCCAGGAAAAGGAATGCTCCAACAGCAATGAATACCCTAGAGAACAAAGGTGCTCAGAAAGAAAACAAAAAAATCTCCAGAAAAGAAACTTGAAGATATGGAAATACACAATTGTAAGGACACAGAATTCAAAATTGCAATACTGAAAATACAAAGAGATCAAGGAAGATTTGCAGACTACACAGAGGAAGCTAAGTGACCGCAGAAAAAATCTACAACCAAAACTAAGAAAATAAAATTATAAAATGGGAGCAAATACAACCTCTGGAGATAAACAACACAATAAAAGAAATGAAAAATGAATACGGTACTTAGCATAAGAAGCAGAGTCAACCAGATGGAGGAAAGAATTAGTAAAATCAAAGAAAGAAATTTGGAAATGTCACAGAAGGAAGAAGAAAGAGAACTAAGAGTTAAAAGAAATTTAAAAAATCTATAGAAAGAGCAACTTAAGAATAATAGGTATTCCAGAGAGAACAGAGAACAAGCTGGGCATAGAGAATTTACTCAGACAAATAGTAGATGAGAACTTTCCAAATCTATAAAAAAAGAAGTGGAACCGCAAATTCAAGAAGGAAACAGGAACCCTAGCTACTTAAATTCTAGCAGACCCTCTCCAAAGCACATTATACTAAAGATGTCAAAGGTCAGACACAAAGAATCCTCAAGGGAGCCAGAAAAAAGAACACCATAACTTATAAAGAAAGCCCATCAGACTATCATCAGAGTTCTCAATGGAAACAATACAAGCCAGGAGGGAGTAGACTCAAGTATTCAAAATATTGAAGAAAAGAAATGACTAGTCAAGAATCATTTATGCAGCAAAGTTATCCTTTAGATATGAAGGAAAAATAAAGACCTTTTCAGACATTCAGAAGCTGAGGGAATTCTCCAGTACAAGGCTGGCATTTGGAGAAACACCGAAGGAGGTTATTGGACCTGAAACAAAAAGTAATAACAGGGGAAGCTGGGATGACTCAGTTGGTTAAGCGCTCACTTTGCAGCCCTGGGGACCGAAGATCAAATTCCAGCCCCGGCCTGTGGGGACCCATATGCTAAACTGGAGAGTGCCCCCAGTTCGGTTCTCACCGGGTGAAGACCCAGCCCAGTTCCTGCCCTGTGCAGCCCCTCGCCCACCTGTGGAATGAAACTATGTGGAAAAACATATGATGTGCAACTATGAAGAATGTTCTGGGCCCTCCCCCTTCTCTCCGTCTCTATCTTTGTCTCTCTGTCAAAAACAATAAAAAATAAAAAAATATAAAAGTAAGAACAAACAGGGATAAACTGGAACAAGAAAATCATAAAAGAGGAGAAGTAAAGGTTTAAACTTCCAAAGAGAATGGAGATAAGTAGTACCCTTAAGAAAATGAACCATCGCATATATTAAACTTTCTTTTACATAAACTTTATGGTAACCACTCAAAAATAATTTAGAGCTGGGACACACACACAAATCAGAGAGAGAGAGAGAGAGAGAGAAGAGAGAAAGCAATCATAAATACCAACAAACTAAAATAACTGACAGAAATAAAAAAGCAAAGAAGCAATGGGAAAAAAAGAGCTACCAGATAACAAAAGATAAAATGGCTATATGAAATCATCATATATCAATTATCAAACTAAAAGTAAATGGATTAAACTCACCAATAAAAAGACACAGAGTAGCGAACTGGATTAAAAAACAAAACCCAACTTATGCTGCCTACAAGAGACACACCTCAGCCATAAGGACTAACACAGGCTCAAAGTGAAAGGGTCGAAAATAATACTCTAAGCAAATGGCATTCAGAGAAAAGCAGGTGTAGCAATACTTACAATGGTAAAGGGGAGAATACAGGACATATCACTTATTAATATATATGCCCCCCAACAAAGAAGCATCAAAATTTACAAAGCAACTATTAACAGATCAAAAACGAGAAACTGACAAAAACACAATTATAGTAGAGGACCTAAACACTCCTTGACAACCATAGCAGATTATCCAAATAGAAAATAAATACGGAAATATGAGCTTTAAATAATGTATTACAGCAATTGGACATAGTTAACATATACAGGACACTTCATCCTACAACACATGACTATACATTCTTTTCTGGTACACATGAAACATTTCTCAAGGATAGACCACATGCTGGGACACAAAACTAGCTTCAGCAAATTTAAAAAGATTAAAGTCAAGCCAAATGTATTCGCTGACCACAAAGCTTTGAAATTGAAGATCCAACTACAAGAAGAAAGCAGGAACAAACACACATAACTGGAGATTAAACAACATGTTATTTAAGAATGACTGGGTACGAGAAGAAATATAAGAAGAGATTTAAAAATACATAGAAATGAGTGACAATAAAAATACAACTTACTAAAATTACTGGGATGCAGTGAAAGTAGTAATAAGAGGGAAATTTGTATCAATACAGGCCTATCTCAAGAAACAAGAAAAATTGCAAGTAAACAGCCTAATATCACATCTTAAAGAACTAGAAAAAGAGGAACAAAAACCACTCAAAGTCAGCAGAATAAGAAAATAATAAAAATTAAAGCAGAACTAAATGAAACAGAACAGAAAAACAGTAGAAAAATTTAATGCAACAAACAGCTGGTCTTTGAAAAAATTAATAAAATTGACAAACCCCTGGATAGGCTCACCAAGAGAAAAAGAGAAAAGACACAAATATTCCAAATTAGAAATGAAAGAGGGGAAATTACAACTGATACCACAGAAATACAAAGGATCATACAAGAAGCTTATGAAGGGCTATATGCCACAAAATTTTGCAACCTAGAAGAAATGGACAAGTTTCTAGAAACATATAGTCTACATAGAGCGAATCAAGAACTGGATAATCTAAATAGACCAATCAACAGAAAGGAAATTGGAACAAATATCCAAAACCTCCCCAAAAGCAAGGGTCCAAGACCAGGTGGTCTCACTAACAAGTTCTACCAGGTATTCAAAGAGGAAGTAATACCTATCCTCTTCTAACTTTTCCAAAAAAATTGAAGAAGAGGCAATACTTCCCAATTCATTCTATGAGGCCAACATTACCCTAATACCAAAGCCTGGTAAGAACATCATAGAAACAAACAAACAAAAAAAACTATTGGTCAATATCTCTGATGAACATCGATGCAAAAATCCTAAACAGGGGAAGCTGGGGTGGCTCCGTGGGTTAAGCACTCACTTTGCAGCCCCAGGGCCCAAGGATCAAATCCCAGCCCCAACCCAGGTGGATCCATGTGCTGAACTTGGGTGTGCCCCCAGTTCAGTTCTTGCTGAGGCCTATGCGGGAGGCTCCCGGCCCAGTTCCTGCCCTGCATAGCCCCATGCCCACCTGTGGAGTGAAACTATATGGAAAACTAATGCTGTCAACTATGGAGACTGTTCTGGGCCTTCCCCCTTCTCTCTGTCTCTCTTTGTCTGTCTCTTTCTTGTGTCAAAAAACAATAAAAATAAATCTTTTAAAAAAATCTTAAGGGGAAGCCGGGATGGCTCAGTGGGTTGGGTGCTCACTTTGCATCG
>PVKE010046754.1:0-12155 GCA_004027555.1 Craseonycteris thonglongyai | reverse complement strand
AAAAAAAAAAAAAAGAATAGTTTTTGTATGTGGCAAATTGTTTTATTAAAAAAATGTTTGTCTCTATAGGTAGTTAGAAGGAAACCAATCTGGCTATCTAAAGTTTTAACTCTATTCCTATTTGAAATGAAGCAACTGACATTGAAAATAACACCAATTGGCAATATAGTAAAGTGATAGCATTTGTTTTCCAGAATAATGACTAAATTTGTTATTTAGAGAAAAAAATAGATTTAAATGAAAATGGCATTATGTCTTACTAATAACCCCTTCCCATATACCATCCTCTGAGTATTAGCTATTATATATATATGGATATGGAAGCAAATTTAGGTGTCCCCTATGTTTATCAAATAAAAACTGTAGTTGCTTAAATACACTCTTTTGGTTCTATGAGGAGAAATTAAATGTTTCAACTAAGCTCTTAAAGTTAAAAAATACAAACATTTCAATGAGTAACAGGTGGTGCTCAGATATGACTAAAGATTGAAAGAAAGTAAAAGCCATTTAATTTAGAAGGCTGTTGTTGCAATTACTTATGGTCAAGGCAGTACTTCTGTACCAAAATGAAAAACAAATACAGTAAAATTTCTGTTTAAAATACCTTTACCATTTCTTCAATTTGAAGAACATTGAACAGAAACACTTAATTTTTCAAAATAAAAAAGTTAAATAAGGCAAAATAGTAACTATACTGCATTGTTATAAAGAAATAAAATAGCTTCATATCTTAAACACTTATGCACTGTTTGTGGGATTGTAAATTCATTTAGCCTCTATAGAAAACAGTGTAAATGTTTCTCATAAAATTTAAAATAGATTACCATATGACCCAGCAATTCCACTTCTGAGTATTTACCTGAAGATTTCCAAAGCGTTAATTTGAAAAGATATATGGCTCCATATATGCATTGCAGCATTATTTACAATAGCCAAGGCATGGACACAACCTAAGTTACATTAAGGCAATGAATCTCAACTGATGTTGAACATGAGAATCGCTCAGGGCAATTTTTAAAATGTAGATTAATGGCCTATGAAATCTATTGTATCTGAATCCCTAAGGATAGGGCCAAGACATGTATATTTTTCAAGAGCACACCCCCATACACACACGCCTACTTTTGGTGTATCACTGGTTCAGAACATAACTCAAGTAATAACAATCCAGGAACATTTGCATGTTAGCATTCCTTAATCCAAATAAATGAATCTCTAACGATATTTTAGGCATCTGGGTGCCTTGAGAATGGTGGGAATAGTTTTGTGTTCATGAAGTCTCTCAACTACTCAAAACTGATTGCTATATTCACTACTTCTAACATTTTTTTGATTCTGGATCAAAGTTATTTTTAAAACGGGGCTATATTTGTTGTTTGCTTCTGTATACTTTCTATGTCCCTTCTATACATTATACACAAGTTTCATAACAAGAAATCTAATACATTAAAAAGCAAGACACTGGCAAGAAAAGTCCATTAAAGGTCTAATTAGTGTGGAAGATGTCAGGATCGTTGTGATACAGCTCCTTCTGTAGCTGTACTTATATCATTCCAGTACCAGTTGTCATTTTTCAATCTTGTTTACATGGCTAACTCACATACGGCTTGCTACCTGGTTTTCTTATTACCATAATCTTCCTGATGGCTCATTTTAGGCTTATAATTACCTTTACAGATTACTTATTCAAATGCATTGCTGCATAGTATTCTCTCTGTGGTCCAACTGCCTGGGCAACAGTGGGACACCTGTTAGAAATGCAGAATCTAAGTTTTAATAAGATCTCTAGGGGATGCATATTTGTGTTGGAAGAGCACTGTTCTAATGGGTTTTTCCCCACCACTCAGACTACTAAAAACAGCTCCACAGTGCAGCAAGTCTCTAAGACAGTAGTTTCCAAAATACGGTCTCCAGACCAGAAGCATCAACGTCACTGGGGAACTTGTGGGTTGTTGTTTTTTTTAAGATTTATTTTATTGTTTTTGACAGAGGCAGAGACAGAGAGAGAGACAGAGAGAAGGGGGAGGGCCCAGAGCAGTCTCTATAGTTGTATGTCATCAGTTTTCGACATGGTTTCGTTCCACACAAGTTGGCAGGGGCCGTTCAGGGCAGGAACTAGGCTGGGTGCCTCCCACACGGGAAGAACACCCCAGTTCATCATATGGGTCTGCATGAGCCGGGACTTGATTCTTGGACCCAGGGCTGCAAAGTGAGCACTTAACCCGCTGAGACATCCTGGCTTTCTTCAATTCCTAATTCTTAATCCAATGACCTTTTCCCATATATGTAGCTCCATTTTCCTCTGTATGCTCATAGCATGGCATCGGACCTCAATTGAATGTAATTTCCCAAAAATGTTTAAGGTTTTTAGGAAATTTGACATTTATCCTCTAGGAGCCTAGGCACTTTGACCTATAAAAATTTTAAATGAAAGATATAGGGGAAGCCAGGATGGCTCAGAGGGTTAAGCACTCACTTTGCAGCCCCAGGGATTGAGGATCAAATCCTGGCCCCAGTCCATGCAGACCCATATGCTGAACTGGGGTGTGCTTCCCATGCAGGAGGCCTCCAGCCCAGTTCCCACCCTGTGCAGCCTCTGTGCACCTATGTGGAATTAAACCATGTCGAAAACTGATGTTGTACAACAATAGAGACTGCTATGGGCCCTCCCCCTTCTAACTATCTCTCTCTGTCTCTGTCTCTCTGTCAAAAACAATAAAATAGGGAAAGCCAGGATGGCTCAGGGGGTTAAGCACTCACTTTGAAGCCCCGAGGACCAAGGATCGAATCCCGGCTCCGGCCCAGGCAGACCCACATGCTGAACGGGGGAGTGCCTCCCGAATGCAGTGAGGCCCCCAATTCAGTTAAAAAACAAACAAACAATAAAATAAATCTTTAAAAAAATGATGAAATATATGACTCATGCCTTTTTTAAAGAATAAATATGGATTTAGCAGAATAAGTTTTTAAAAAATATCTCTGATTCTACATATTCTTCTACAAGGTGGCCTTGTCACTGCTCCCATCAAAAGATTATGTCTAATTACTCTCCTCTGGAATCTGGGCTAGACTGGGTGAGTTGTCTGATCAATTGACCATGGTGGGTGTATAATTTCTGAACTTCCAAAGCTGGTACATAGAAAGTCTTGGAGCTATTGCCTAGGCCTCATGAAATGCTCAGTCTTGAGACACTTCTCCCTAGACTTCCAGCCATCATGGAGGGTGAAGCCCAACCTACATATAGAGGCTATGTGTAAGCGCTCTAGTCCACAACCTCCTCCCAGCAAACAACCAGCATCAGTCTTCTCAGCCACGTGAGGAGGCCATCTCAGCCCACCAGCCCATAGTCATGATTACTGCAGCCCCCACTGACTGCAACTGCATGAAAGGCCCAGAAACTGTCCAGCTCAGCCTAGTCCATCTACAGAACTTAGAGACATTATAGCCAATAGCTTTTGAGGTGGTTTGTTGAACAGCAATAAATATCTGAAACAATGAAATACAAGAAAATAACTCCAAGTGGAAAAAGTGTGGTATATATTAGTGATTTAATAGTATATAAGAATTAATTGAGAGAGTACAGGGCAGAGGGAGGGTAAGGAAGACCATGAACACACACACACACACACACACACATTTAAAGGATGTCACAGTAGGAGTTTATTGCCTCCTTAGAAAGTCAATGACTTGGAATCATTACCCTTTTCAAGTACAGTTTCAAAGTGAAAAAAATACATAAATTTAATCTGTAAAATGTTTTTGCTGTAAATTTTCTGAAATCACCAGAGAAACAGAAACTTAAAGATTAAAAACATGTTAAGAATGAGGTTGAAAAAGAAAATATTTTCTAAGTAATATAAATAAGTAGACAAATTAATCACTTTTATTTCTACAGAGCTCTACTTTAGAATCTTGGACATGAATCTTTATTGTGACCATAAATATTGCATCATAAAATTAGGGAAGACTGCCTGGCCCCTTCGGCAATGATTTCTAGAAAACAGTTTTCTAGGTAGGCAGGTAAACAAGTGCTTTTCCAAATGTCAGTTCTTTGCTTGGCTGAATAAATCCAGCACTATATAAAAAACTCAAACTGTGACCCCTCCTTTTCATATTTAGTATTCTTTCATGAAAAATAAAGATTCTGAAATTGGATTTGGATGACAATTACTTTTAAATCAAAACACACACACACACACAAAGAATATTACACAGTTTAGTCTTGTCCCAATTTTTATTACAATATGTTCATGCTGCACGGTTTTCACCATCAAAAACTATTTTTACTGACATTGGAGCTGACTTGCAAGACCCATGGAGTGCAAGTGAATGTTGTTTCAAGGCACTATTTTGTGTTCCAACTTCTCTCTTTCACTTCCTGAATTAATCTTCGCTGGTCTCTGGCTGTTGAGTTAGGGTGGTTAAGCTCAGTCACAATGGAACTAAGGTCAGGAGTTGGTTCTCTGAGTTGTACCTGTTACATTTTGCTCTCTTTGATAGCAACACCTGTGTCATCTCATAGGCTTATCTGATTTATCAAGAGAGGAAGAGTAGGAAAGACCATGAATTAGGGAAAAGCCATTTCACTAGAAATAAAACACTGGTCCAAGGTTTGGTAGTTATTTAGCACACATGCTGCCTCTCTCCCTTCTTCTATATGTGTGAGGAATCACTAATCAACTATAGCTTTCCTTCTCTCTGATCAGGACACAGGCTCAGAATTCATCTCAACACAATGGCCCAGACTTCTACCTCTCAATCAGAGGACACTATCTTGATGGTGCCTTAAGAAAATCATCTCTCTATATAACTAGCTTTACCATTATTGGCTTTCTAAATCTGTTGGCAGATGTAACAGAGATTTTCTGTATACTGTGAGATTAGATACTTTATAGAAAGTATTTTTATATTGCACAATAACTAGTTTTCCCTTTAAAAATTGCAAATACTCATGTTATTATATATTGTGTGATCTGAATCCTAAGGTGGTAGTTAAGATAAAAAGGTCACTTCTCATAAAAAGCATCAGAAGTCTCCCTAATTCTCTATTTTTTTCTATTCATTAAGAAAAGGATTACTAAAGAATTTATTTTTTATATACATATTTTAATGTTTTTGAAAGGAGGGGATGGGGTAGAGCAGTCTCCGTGGTTGTGCATCATTAGTTGTGACTTGGTTTTATTTCACATAGGTGGATGTGGGGCCATGCAGGGCAGAACTGAACTGGGGGCCTCCAGCATGGAAGGCGAGAACCTTCACCGCCATCTTGGCAGCTACCAATTGCTCCACAGCTCAGCATGTGGGTTGGCACAAGCTGGGGATGGGATTTGCAGTTGGAAGGCAAGCAGCTGCAAGGCAAGTGCTCAACCTGTCGAGCTATCCTGACATCCCCTGGGATGATTTCTTAAGCCACACAAAACCCTTTCAGAGGACTTCACCTACCTTGTATGAGGGTCAGCTCATAACCTTGATTGAGTAAACATCTTCGAAGTAGATCTAGGCTAATAAATTAATGCAGGGCAAAAAGTAGAAAATATTTTTGCAGTTATTATTTTCATGGTACTTTGCTAGTCATTGTGAAGAAGTTGAGGTATTAAAGTGAGCCTTTCCTTACAGACTTTTATAATAACACATTGAAGGAATTATGTCTTGTAAAGTGAAACAAATGTCTAAGGCAGCATGAGTTAAATAAATTATTGATATAGACAGGAAGCCTAATTCTTGTTCACAAAGCAGTGAATTTTTACTTTCCCAGAATCTTAAAGGAAGCCAAGAGTAACAAAAAGAACCCTGGTACTGGTGACCTACAAGCCAACTTGTTTTAAAATCCAGAATCTGTCATTTATTAGCTATATGGACTTGGGTAAGTGAGGTCACTGCACATCTCAAGCATTGGTATCCTCATTGGTAAAATAAGGATAATAATACTAAGATAATAATACTAAGGTATTTCTTAATACTAAGAAATAAGATAATATATACAGGGTCTCCAAACTTTTCAGCCTGCATTAACTGTCAAACAGCAGTTTGGGGGTCGACTACACACTCGAGGTCCAAATAAAAAAGAATCAAAACATAGATGTTGTTTTTAATTATTTATTTAATATTATTTTATTCAGATAAAAAGGTCTCCACAGGCTGGATGAGAGGGCCTCACGGGCCGTAGTTTGGAGACCCTTGATATATAGAAAGAGCTTAGCATGATGCCTATTATGGAGTAGGTGCTCTAATAATGTTACATTATCATCATGTGCTTGTTGTGCTGCTAGTTACTCTATCAAACTGTAGAAGTTGAAATGGAAAGGTTGTGGAGGATGTTATCCTTACAATCATAGCTGACTTGGAGGTTCCCGAGACAGTGAACCTCCCTGTTGTTTACTAACCTTGTATAGTCAATTCCATAATTTCAGACAAAAAACTAATATGAGTTGAGGTATTTAAGATTGGCTTTATGCTGGAAGTAGTGCTTTCCTTGTGCCTTGACTAATGACTTTGGATAAGTGGAGAAGAAAATATAAGCAAGAATACTTTTGGACACAATGTGTTTGGGAAACAGTGAGTAAAGAAGCTGATTAGAGTAGACAGCACTGGGGAGTTACACTAGGTCCTGGATAGGCAGCTCAACAAAGTGGAGACTGATCTAGTCATTCCCTATCATGAGTCCTCTATACCAAGCCAATTAACTGTACACTTCCCCTCACCTACAGCCATTTAGAATATCTGGTTTTAATGGATATGTAAAGGAAGAAAAGAATTACATAGTTAACACTTCCCATTATTGTCTATACAGAAGAGTGTCATGTAGTTGGAATGGAAATGACTTCTTTAAAAGAATATGAGAAGAAAATGTCCATATCTTTTAAGTTGGGTAAAACTTGAAATACTTCACATGCACTGTGAAGAATAACTCCAGAACTTCATTTTATTTTTGTAATTCATCAATCTTCTTCAGATTGAATCTGCTTACCGCATTCTCTTTATAATAGCCTGTTCAGAAGACTTAAGTCTGATACAAGTATCAGCCTCATAAAGCCCAGCATTAGTACACAGATATCTTCTAGGTCAGGGGTGTCAAACTCAATTAAAACATGGGTCATTTGGTGCAACAGGCAAGATTCACGTGGGCCACATCACATTTACAGACGTCGCAGGAACTGAATCAGTGCATTTATACATGCCCCCAAGCCCCCAGGAAAGGCACTGGGCCACGTGTATACTCATCTTCAGTAGTTAAAGGGTTAACGAGGGAATTGCGTGCATGGTATTGCCTCGATCTCCCCTAAATGCTATTTTCTTCATAACAATTTTTCTATTTTTATTTTATTTCAGAGCATCGTGGGCCACAAAAAGTTACCCCAGGGGCCACATGCGGCTCATGGGCCACCAGTTTGACACCCCTGTTCTAAAAGTCTCAACACTTTATGGATATTGAGTTTTATTTTTTTCAACACCCCTGTTCTAGGTGAATGAGGTCAAATATGTCAACACAGGGCAAAACGTGCAAAATATTATTTCTGTTAGTGAAATAAAGGTGAAAGTAGCATTTATTGTCTTTCCCCTGTGCCATGCACTGTGCTAATGCTTTATGTGCATTGTTATTTAATTCTCACAACAACACTGTGTAGTAACTGTTAATAACCTCACTCAAAAGAGGCAAAAAGTAAGGCTGTGTGTGCATAAGCTGTTAAGTGAAGAAGCCAGCACTTGAACCTGGGTCTGTCTGATGCCAAAGCCACCATGCTGAATACTGCTTTCCAAAGGGCATCCATAGGACTTAGTGATCAAGCTGAGATGAAAATCTTCCGTGCAAACCATAATTCTTAAGGAGACAGTCTTCAAAAAGACAGCTGTCAACTATTTATATTAATGGAGAGACAACTGTTGATATTCTCAATCTAAATAGTTAGGCTAATTTAAGATGCCCATTTGTCTGCCTGGTTGAGAAAACAAATGTAAATAATTATCACTTACAGAACACAAGAAGAAGCTTTAGAAATGTACCAAAAGCTTTTTGTAATGTATCTCTTAGTAAATAGATATGGTTTACCAGATACTCATTTGACCACTTAAATTTTAAGATACCTGGTATGGCCCAAGGCGTCAGATACACAAAAGCACTCTTTTTTTTTTTAAGATTTATTTTATTGTTTTTGACAGAGAGAGAGAGATGGAGACAGAGACAGAGAGAAGAGGGAGGGCCTAGAGCATTCTCTATAGCTGAATGTCATCAGTTTTCAACATGGTTTCCTTTCACCCAGTTGGGTGGGGCTACACAGGTCAAGAACCAGACTGGAGGCCTCCTGCATGGGAGGCATACCCCCTTGAGCTGGAAGGCAAACCCAGGGCCTCCCACATGGGAAACACACCCCAGTTCAGCATATGGGTCTATACGGGATGGGTCAGGGACTCAAACCTCAGACGCTAGGGCTGCAAAGGAAGCACTCAAGCTGCTGAGCCATCCCAGCTTCCCCCACAAAAGCATTCTTAATAGGCAAGCTATTCACCCAGCTTAGAGGCCATCGCTAAGAAGTTGGGTAAAGACCAAATCTTTCTTTGGAATGTGCAGACCTGCTGAGTTAATCCTTTACTGCACAAATACACATTATTTATAGTTGAGTAAACTGATACTCTAAAAGTGTAGGTTACTAATAGATATGAGGTGTGACA
This sequence comes from Craseonycteris thonglongyai, assembly GCA_004027555.1. Lineage (NCBI taxonomy): Eukaryota > Metazoa > Chordata > Mammalia > Chiroptera > Craseonycteridae > Craseonycteris > Craseonycteris thonglongyai. Next base: position 3,488 of record PVKE010046754.1, on the reverse strand, counting down.
ATTTAATTCACAAATTCATCCTAGAAAAAATGCTACATATATTATTGCTGAATATCACTACTATCACCTTTGAAGTACTCCCTTTGGAAAGCTATACACCAATTCCAGTACCTAGTCCACCCTTCAAAGCAATTTCAGAACTCTTTGTCTGGGGTGGCTATCAGAGTCATCATCATTACTCTTTATGTCCTGAATGTCATTAAAATACCTTTCTTTCAATATTTCCTTTATCTTCAGTTAAAGAAGAAAGTCATTGGGGGTCAGATCAGGTGAGTATGGAGGGTGTTCCAATACAGTTATGTGTTTACTAGCCAATGTAAAACTCCCTCACAGGCAGTGCCATGGGAGCTGGTGCATTGTCGTGATGCAAGAGCCATGAGTTGTCGGTAAAAAGTTCAGGTGTTTTCATCTATTTCATGCAGCCTTTTCAGAACTTCCAAAGAATCAATTTGATTATTTGTTCATTTGGTACAAATTCATAATGAACAATCCCTCTGATATAAAAAATGGTGAGCAACATCATTTTGACTCTGCATTTGGACTGATGAAACTTTTTTGGTTGTGGAGAATTGGCTGACTTCCATTGTGCATTTTGATGCTTTGTTTCAGGGTCATATTGGTACACCCATGTTTCATCACCCGTGATAGCACAGCCCAAATCATCCTCTTGCCTCTCCAAAAGGTCTTAGCAAACTTTAACTCTCCTTTCCTTTTGTTCATTGTTAAGCTCACTTGAGACCATATTTGCACACGCCTTTCTCATGCCAAGATTTTCAGTGAAGATTTTCCTATTTCTCTGTCAATGTTGACTTGGTCTGTTATGCTTCTTACAGTCAGCTGACAATTTTGACATACAATTTGACAAATTTTTGCAATGTTTTTATTAGTTCTGCTCATTACTGGCCTTCCTGACCTCTCTTTATCAATGACGCTTTCTCTTCCCTCATTTGTACTCTGACATTTTCTTTGTGGCATTATCCCCATATACTTGCACTAATATGTTCCTGATTTCACTTCCACTCTTGCCAAGTTTAACAAGAAATTTAGTGTTTGTTCATTGCTCTAGTTCAAGCTTCAACATTTTCAAAACTGCACACAAAAATATGCAACAACAATAATGAACAGCACTCAGCACGACACTGCCACACATCAACATGAACACAGCTGTGAGACACTGATACACCAAGGTTATGAAATCTTACTAAGTGTTTGTACAGTGCTGCCAGCATAAGCACATGGTGGCAAGTTCACAAACTTAATTATCACACCTTGTGTGTAGACAGTAGGCATACACTGGCCACTTTTGCTAGGTGAGTGATTATTTTGTTTTGAAGTACTCTGTGCAGTGTTCTGAGGATCCCAATTTATTCTGAAATAAAAAATAAAACTTTGACCAAATCTGTTTACACAGGAAAAGGTAGTATCGCAGCAGGAAACACTACCTTTAGAGACCCCTTTGCTTTCTCTGCCAGGCTAGTCATTACCTTGCCTCGATCCATATTGCATGATGATCTGAGGGTCCACATTGAAAAAAATCTCTGAAAAAATTTTTACTTATAAATCTACAGCTATGGGACTAGAAAGTTCCTCATATCCAGGAAATGTCATGAGAGTAGTTATTACAGGAACTGTTGGTCCTCTGGGAAATTGCAGAATTTCTTGGATTCATTTTTTGAGTATGAGCCAGAGAAAGATTTCAAACCAAGAAACGTAGACTGGTGACTAGAGAAAGACTCACTAACCATTTGTTTCCCTTAAGAATAGTTCTACCAAAAGCCCTGATGATTTGTCTTTCTGTTTAAGTTACTAATGCTTCAGTTTCTTTAATATGTAGCATAGCCATTACCCTATTCTATCTAATCTATTAATAAAACGGGCTCAGTTTCACTTTCTTCTGTTACATCTTCTTTAAAGTACAATTTAAACTTTATCATGGCCTGCTTGCTTATACCTTTGACTTTATTCCTGGTCCTACCTCCAGTTGCACAATAAAATCAAGCCACTGAAAACTCAGTTTTCTCATTTGAGTCTTTGCACAAGCTGTTCCCAAAGCCTAGTGTGGCCTGGCAGACCTCCAGCTTATTTGAGGGGCTAATCCTTACTCATCCTTCAAAATTCAGCTCATAGCACTGCTTCTCCTAGCTCCCTTGGTACTCATCTAAGAGGCCAATCTAATTCTGTGCTCCATAAGCAATCTGTGCCACCCTTCCCACAGCACTGACACTGTACCATATTTGCCAATTTCTGTGTCTTGGTACCACCACCACTAGACCATGAGTTCTTTGCAGTCAGGGATGGTGTCTAGTACTCTGGGATTCCTAAGATACCATATATATAATATTTGGAAACTGACAGTCACTAATAAGGGTTATGGAATAAATATATGACTAAGTACAATTCAATACATATTGTAAAGGTACAATGTGCTATTAGAAAGTTAGTACAACCCATGTATACACATTATAATGAGGTTGATCTAAATAACTAATTTGCTTTATATAAAAGAATTCTCTGCTTCTAATATTGCCCTCATCATCGTTTTTCACTCTGCCACATAATGCTCTTTCTGAACAAAAGCCATTGAGTGCATAGCCCTTCATGATCTGTCCTGGCTTACTTTTTGGTCTGTTCCTCCCACTACCCTTCCCCCATCTGCCACTATGGCCATATTAATCCACTTGTCTTTCTCAGGATACATTGTGATCACTTATTCACAGTGTTCACACACAGGAAACATTCAGTCAATGTTGTTTAATAAGTGGAAAAGACCAAGCATCTTATGACATACTGAAGTTTGTAGATTGCAACTGAGTGGAAAAAAATCTTAGCTACATTTTGGTTCAATAGCTAGTATATGCCAGGCACTTACTTAGGTACCAGGAAAACAAAGACAAATAAAGCATGACCCCCCGTCCTCACAGGATTTACTATATAATAGACTAAAAGACACTTAAGCAGAAATTTATTTTTTAAGTGAATGCAGTAAAATAAATGGAATATAATAAAAATTTGCACAGTTCAGAAAAGACTTTCTAAAGAACATAATTCATGAGCCAGTCTTTTTTTTTTTTAATTGTTAAATTTATTGGGATGACATTTCATGAGCCAATCTTGAAGGATGAATACGTCTCTCAGTTTAAGGAAGGATACTTCAGGCAAAAGGCAACAAAAAGCATGAAGACTGAAACAGTATGGCGTAGGCTAAATGTGATATAAGCAAGGGTTTGCAGTGGCCTGAAGTAGACCAATCATAATAGAGATGGAGGGAGGGGATCAATCCTAGAAATAAATTGATGTAGGATCAGCATCCTTAATGATGATGGAATTGAAGGGAGTTGGGGGAGAGAAAAAAGTAATGAGATGGTGGAGAAAGAGTGGATTTAGGGTGGAATGGGGAAGAAAATAAATTCAGGTTTCAACATATAGAATTTAAATATCTAAAGGACATCAAGTCGCTATTATAAGCAGTAGGCAGTCTGATATATGAG
>PVKE010046753.1:0-12155 GCA_004027555.1 Craseonycteris thonglongyai | reverse complement strand
GGACCGAGGATCGAATCCCGGCTCCGGCCCAGGCAGGACCCACGTGCTGAACTGGGGAGTTCCCACAGTTCGGTTCTCTAGCTGTCTCTGTCTCTGTCTCTCTCTCTATCTGTCAAAAGTAAAATAGAAATAAATATGCACTGAAGACAAAAAGATAATTTCTCTCTATAAATGTGAAAAGATAAAAAAAAAAAAAAAAGAAATGCATAACTGGATAAGTGATTGAATTCACAATTTAAGAAGGGGATCTAGAGATGAGATATAATAATAGTGAAAATGATGATAAGAGTAGCCATACTGTTCTAAGAGATTTACATGTATTAACTAAATCAATCCTCAAAACAACTTAATGAGGTAGGTGCTATGCTCTCTATATTGCAATTGAGAAAACTGAGGCACAGAGATGTTGTGTAACTCACCCAAGACCACAGAGCAACAAATGGGTGGAGCTGGAATTCAAACCAAGTCAGCCTGGCTCCAGAACCCATGATCTTAACCTCAGTTCTAAAGCATCGCCCTGATATTAGGTTCACCCAAAAAGAAAGATGCAGATGCAGCTGACTCAAAATGCACTGTGGTAGACGGAGAAAGCCCAGATGCATTTAGAACACAAATAGTGCAGAGAATTCACCTTCACTGACAGTTTCCAAACTCTTCTGACTTCAACCAACCAGAACCATTTATTGCACAGCCGTGCACTGCGTAGGGATGTGAGCCAACAACAGACCGCATATATAGTGGCGGTCCCGTAAGATTATAACGGAGCTGAAAAATCCCTATTGCCTAGTGACATCGTAGCTGTCTCAGTGTCCTGGCACATTACTCACATGTTTGTGGTAAACTAACCTGCTGTACTGCCAGTCGTATAAAAGTAGAGCGTATACAATTATTCACAGTACATAGCACTTGACAAGGACAATAATAAGTGACGATGTTACTAGCTTATATATGTCTTACACTGTATCTCTTACTGTTACTTTAGAATGCACTCTTTCTATTTATTAAAAAGAGAAAGAAGTCTGCTGTGAAGCAGTCTGCCATGTTACACGGGGAGCAGCCTCATGCATCTCATGGTCACTGCATCTCTTCATTGCACCATTTTCTCTCATGCGTAAGTTAGTGTCGTGCTGTTTTAGAAATTGAGTGTCACCTACGTGTACAGTGTGTATAAAGTCCACAGCAGTGGACAGTAATGTCCTAGGCCTTCCCCTTCACCGCCACTCACCCCGAGCCGCTTCCAGTCCTGCAAGCTCCGTGCATGGTAAGTGCCCATTTTTTACTTCCATGCCATGTTTTTACTGTACCTTTTCTATGTTTAGGAAGGTTTAAATACACAAATACATAGCATTGTGTGACAGTTGCCTGCACTATTCAGTGCAGAGCAATGTGATGTACAAGCTTGTGACACAGGAGCAACAGGCTGTACAACAGAGCCTAGGTGTGCAGTGGGCTAGTCCATCCAGGTCTGTGTAAGTGACTCTGATGTTCGCACAAGGATGAAATTGCCGAACGCAGCGTTTCTCAGCTGTGTCCTCAGGGCATGACTGTCACTTGCTTTTTCCTCTCTCTGTCTGCAGAAGTGCTCCCGTGTTAGCTGTGGCAGGGGGAGGGGCAGCCATGGGAGAGGAGAAGGAGGAGCTTAGGGACTAACGATGGCAGCGACTTGGCTACACACCAGTCAGCTGATGCCTAGAAACACACAGAGTCCATGGGGTGGTGAGAGGCTGCGCATTCGTCAGAGACGCTGAGGAGGAGACTAAGCCACGAAGAATGAGAGGGAAATGGCCCCATCGTAGACAGAGAGAAGGAAGAGGGGGAGATGGGGAGGGGAGGAAGAAGAGAAGGAGGGAGAAGAGAGGAAAGATGAGGAGGAGGGGGAGGTAGAAGAGACGAGAGGAAATAGGCTGTTTCAAGAGCAGGTTTTTGCACACTAAGCAAAAGCCTCTCACCACATAAGAGATGTGGGAACTACCTACATAGTTCTGTGGGTATCTATGGGAACTACCAAGCTTAACTCAAAAAAGTAAAATTAGGATATTTGAGGTAGTGAAGAAGCACGGCCGCGGCAGATTTTACCAAGGGGTCTAATGTGGGCTGACGGGGCACTGACTCGGGTCAGACTGCTCCTGAGCCCGGCTCCCTGGGTGAGCTCTGCCTCTCTGCGCCCATTCGCCTTACTCCTGCGCTTCCTCTCTCGCTCAGGACGTCCCACCCCGGCCTGAGGCCTGCTGAGCCCTTCCAGGAGCCCGGGTGCCCACGCCCACGGCATCCTAAGTAACAGCCTCAGCCTCTCGGGTCAGCCCTAAATAAAAGAAGTTCTCGGTTTTCAGGTAAACCTTGAGGTCAGGCTTGTCCGACCTGCCACCCATGGGCCGCACGTGGCCCAGGACGCTTTGAGCGTGGCCCAACACACATTCGTAAACTTTCTTAAAGCATGATGAGATTTTTTTGGCAACCTTTTCTTTCTCAGCTCACCAGCTATCGTTAGTGTTAGTGTCTTTCATGTGTGGCCCCAGACCATTCTTCTTCCAGTGTGGCCCAGGGAAGCCACTAGGTTGGACAGCCCTGCTTGGGACCATTATCTATTAAACTCATAAATTTCAATCTCAAAGGATAAGGAGGAAGAGACCTGAATAACCAGAAAAACAGGAGAGAGTCCCAGCTCTGTTGTGACCTTGTGTGAATTTGGGCAACCTCTGGGGTTAACCATCATTCGTGCGGGATCACTGAGGATTCGATCAGATAGGGGGTGTGACAGTCTCAAAAGCTTCCAGTTGAAAAAAGAACAAGAGCTGAACAGGAAAGTTTACTGTGTGCCAGGCATCGTTCTGAGGCTGTGCATGTGTCCTCACAACAACTTCGAGTAAGTACTATTATTCCCTTACAGAGATAACAAAAGTAAAGCACAGAGATGTTTAGTAACTCATGTGGGGTCACACAGCTAGTAAGAGGCAGAAGCTGAATGTGAACCCCAGCAGCCTAACTCCACAGTCCAAACCTAAACAAGGGGTCAACAAACGAAAACCTATTGCTCAAAATCCTTCCCTCCACCCTTTTTTTTGTGAATAGTTTTATTGGAACAGCCATGCACACATCTACCAGCCAAGGAGCGGGGGACTTCCCTTTCCAAACCCACATTCCTGCTTTCTCATCTGCCACTTCCCCAAGTAATTGTTCCAACACAGGCTGCTGTTTGGTAAAGGTGCCAAACCACCGGGCCATAGAATAAGGGCCATGAACCAGCCCACGGTTACGAAAGGTAAAGCTTCGTGGTTTCATGTTACTCAGTGAGTTACTCAGCTGGCTGGGCTGGCCTCACGTGTGACTCAGGCTTCTGTGGGCCTCCCTGGCCGACTCCCTGTGTGAGCTGACTTCCTACAACCCAGCCCTGCAGTTTTTGCTCCACGTCTCCAACTGCCCCTCACGTCTATGCCCAGACCAGGGTGCACACCATTTCTCTCTCTTGGCCTCATTAGCATTTCTTAGGAACAGGGCCTTTCCCAGCGCTCCCATTCTACACCTGTTACAGGTTACCACCCCTCCTTTCAAAGTCCCCAACGCCCCCAGGAATGGCCCCAACTGGCCTCTCCTCTATCCAGTCTGTTCAGACATCCCAAGCTCTGATTTCCTCCCGCGTTTAGCAGGGATGTGTCCATCCAAGGGCAACGCAAGCCCTTTTTCCTAAAATCCCCTCATGCTCTCTTTCCGAAGCTCCTCTGGTTTCTCACTCCCCCTACAGCACAGAGTAGGGGGCATAGGCAGGTGGAGGGGCCCAGGGGCCCACTGCGGGGTTTCTGCCTCAGCCAACGGGCTGAGAGAGACGTCAGCCCCAGAGAGCCTGCGGCCCCCTCGTCTTCTCCTGTTCCGTTCTCCGGGGCCAGCACGTTTCAGAACTGATATTCCAGTTACCAACTTCCAGGCCGACCAACAGGCCTGAACTGACTTTGTGTCTTGATTCAAAGGGAAATTCAGAAGTATAGGTTTGATACCATTTGAACTAGTCTTCAGTTCTGGAGAGAAAGTATTTAGATTTGCATTTTCTCACATGGCCGGGCTTTCCTTCAACCCTATCTTCCAAGTGTGTATCACAATACTGTTTCAAAAATTTCAAAACCCTTTAAATTTGAGTATAGACATCACCATGCTCATTTGTCTTCTAAACTAGCAGCTTTTAAACTTTGAAGGTCAGGAGAACCTTGTTCTCAAATAAAATCTTTGCAGATTTTCCTTTTATAAATAAATAAAAGTCAGGTTGCTGGGAAGGAGGGTTGTAATGCCTGCGGGTTGTAATAAAACCTATTTTTAAAACCAGTGCTTTAGAAATAGCCACCTTGACAGATTCTAAAACGCCAACTATTGTCAGACATGCCACGCAGTTACAAAGAAAGAAAAAACATTGCCACTTCAGCTATGGCATGCTACTGATTATCACACAAGCCACTTTCAAAGATGTTAAAATGTGGTACATGTATACAATGGAATATGACTCAGTGATAAGAAAAAATGAAATACTGCCATTTGTACCAACGTGGATGGAACTTGAGATCACCATGCTAAGTGAAATACGCCAGACAGAAAAAGCTAAGACCCACGTGACTTCGCTCATCTGTGGAACATAAAACTGAATGCAACAAAGGAACAAAACCTCACGAACAGTCAAGAGTTTAGTGGTTACCTGAGAATAAAGGGGTGGGGGGAGGCGAAGAGGAGAGAGGGGGTAGGAGAGGAGGGAGGGGCAGCTAAACATATGGTGATAGAAAGAGTTGTATACCTGGGACCCATGTAATTTTTACTAACCCATGTAGCCCTAATAAATTTAACAATAAAAAAAATGTGGTCAATGGGTAGCTAGAATTGATGGTTTATAGTAGGATAAACAAAGGTACACATAAATCATGCCCATTTATTCACACGATCAATATACAAGCTCAATTTAAGAGAAGAGGCCGTCGCAGCTTCACGGAAGTGCTAGTTTCCATTTACTGAGCTGCCTGTGCCCCAGACAAAAGCCAGTTGGGGTGACCTTGGCATTCTTGGCCTGGCTTCCACAATGTAATGTTCCCATTTAGTGAGCGCTGGCCAAGCACAGTACCGAGTGCTGTGTACCCGTCATCTTATTTAGTCTGACAAGAACCTTCCAAAGCAGGTTTTATTCTCCTGTTTTATAGAGGTAGAAACTGAAGCTCAGGGAAATTCAGTGATTTGTTCAGAAGTCACACAACCAGTAAATGTGGCAGATATGTCGACTTCAAATCCCATGTTCATTCTACTATAGAATTGTCTAGAATTAGAGTACTCTAGAAAATTCTAGAGTTAGGAGAGCCTTAGAGATCACTGCTTCCTCATTCAAGAATCCCCCTCCCCAACATTCCTAACAGATGGTGATGTTTTCAGTATATCTCTCCAAATAGGTAAGAATTTACCCAAACCAGTAATTGTCAAACCGGCACGATCATCAAAACCATCCGGGAAGCTTTTTGAAAATGCAGGCTCCTGGGGCCCTCTTCCAAGGTTCTTTTTTTTTATTCCAGAGGTCTGGAGTGGGGCCCAAGCACCTGTACTTTTAGGGAGCACTCAGATGATTCTGATACATGAACAGGTTTAAAAACCATTTGTGTCATCTCGTGAAGCCTTGGATGGAAGCTATTGTTGGAGAAAGAGTTGAATGTCATCCTCATCAAGGAAGCAGTGAGTTCTGCACACAAGAAGAATGACGCATGTTGCCCTGGTGGTTAGAATAGGCCAGTCCTAAAGTGTGAGTAAGGAAAACACCGCTCGCAGGAAATCCCACGTGAACCCCTGAGCCCTGCCGGCTCTGGGTGGGGCTCATTCCTCTCACCAGCCACCTCTCCGGCCAGCCCCACACCTGGGCCGTCTCAGGAAGAGACCTCGTTGCTGGTTCAGGTGTGCGGTGTTCCCAGGCCTAGCCCAAACTGTGTCTCCTAAGGGCCTTTTGGCCCTATGCTTCCTCCTCTCATCGGCTCCTCCAAGACCCAAAGCTTAGAAGCTAAGATCTTATCCCCCGGAAATCAGCCCTAGAAATTGTACATAAAGAGAAATAAGGGTCTTGTCACAGCAGGGGTGGGGGGAGGAAAATATCTGGACTCAAACTGAGGCTGGATAAGCACTCGGCAGGTAGACTGTGGGGGCAGGTAGACAGAAGCCTTAGATGGGCTGGGGGTGCACTGTTTTCAAAAGAACCGAAGTAAACCACAAGGTCCTATTCAGCATCTTATTAGCAAACCTCAAGTTCACAAAGATTTCACGTCAGCCTTGACTCTGAAACCTGTAGAGAGGCAGAGTCCAGCAGAACTGTCTATGATGATGGAAATGTTCTAGCTGTGCAATGTCCCCTACGGTAGCCACTACTGTCCACACGCAACTGTTGAGCCCTTGAAACGTGGCTAATGTGACTGGAGAACGAGACTTTTAATTTTATGTAATTGTCATTTAAATGACCGATGCGATTAGCGGCTACCGTATCAGGCAGCGCCGTTCTAGAGGGACTATCCCAGCTTTGCCTTGACCTTCGTGAGCAGAGCTGTCTCGTCAACACCAGCTTTTAGAAAATCGCCTTCCCAAGCGTGAGAAGCCAAAAGCCCTGACAAAGAACCGAAAGGAGGCATTGGAATGTGTGTGCCTTTACCCGCACGTGGTATGAGGAGAGGCCACCAGCAGGGACCACCCACACACACACACACACACATGGAAATCAGCCTCTGCCCGATATTCTTGGCCACCTTAAGAATAAAGCAAAGATGACTTTAGGAGTAACCCAAGCAATTGTGAAGATGCCAGTGACTGAAAGTCATCTCAAAGCAACGCTTCAAAGGTCAAACGTGGCACGATGTCCTCCTAACTTCTCTCTGAGCTTCACCTTCTTTACTGCCTGGCTTCTCTTCCTCCAGCCTGTCACTCTGGTCTCATTGCATGTATGCTTCGTCACCCTGTCTTTCAGCAGCCAGTTTCACCTGTGTCTTAAGCCCAAGGACTTTGGCCAATTTGGTCAACCAGTCATTTTGGTGAGAACTCTGGATCAAAATGGTCATTGGACTGAATGGATAAACCAACAGCCTTGTGCTGATAGGATGGAAGGGCCTGCCCAGTTTCTCTTCCCTCTATTTATCCCTTGAAGAGTTCCAAACACGATTTATTTAAAAGCTATTCCCTTACCACAAGAGATTATGGTGCCCAGGAGATGTGGTGAGCAGGAGACCCATTACCACGGACCTAAGGCTGGGAGGAAGAATGACTATCACTTCAAGTCAAAATATATGTATATCATTCCAAGTAAAAAAAAAAAAGGCTATATAGTTAAGAAAACTAAAACTATTCTGGAGAAAACTTACCGGCCACCACACCATACTCCGTCCTGCCAGGAAGAATCCTCCAACGGTCCCACGGTTAGTGGAAAACATAGCCTGAGGAGAGGGTCAAGCGTTTAATAGAAAACCAGAACAGAGTGACCTTGCCGGCCCAAAGGACACAGCTGCCCGTGTGCCCGCACTTCAGTGTCTGACACGCTGCCCCCTCCGCATTGCCCCGGAGCCCGGGGACACTCCAGTGCAGGAGCCGGGGCCTGCGCCTGCCAGACGTGCAGGCTGAGGCTCCGTGTGCACGGCTCGCCCTGGTGCTGACTCTGCAACGAGCTGACAGTGTGGCTGTGAGCACGTCGCTCCACCCGGATCGCTTTGTTTTCTGTGAAGTAAGGGGAATGGAGGCACCTTGTGGCACTTTTACCAGCATACTCAATGTGCCCCATGAAATAGCGTTTCTAAAAGCACCACTGGCATGTGAATATCTATCTCATTAATGCTGCTGTGGGGGTGGGGAGAGAGGGAGGCAGGAGGATGTTATAGGAATGCACAGCATTCATACTCAATGTTCCATAAAATGCTAAACATTCAAACTCAAGTCAAAATTTTCCTCTTTGGGGGTGAGCTTGCTGAAAACATTACTTCTCAATATAGTGATGAATAATAGTGTGAAATGATTTTTTTAAGGATGTATTTTATTGTTTGAGAGAAGATGAGAGAGAGAGAGAAGGGAGAGGGCCCAGAGCAGTCTCCATAGTTGTACATCATCTGTTTTTTGACAGAGTTTGATTCCACACAGGTGGATGTGGGGCCATACAGGGTGGAACTGAACTGGGGGCCTCCGCATGGGAGGTGAGCATCTTCACTGCCATCCTGGTGGGTACCAGTTGTGCACTGCCGTTCAGCATGAAGGTTTGCACGTTCCGGGCCCTGGACTCAATCCCCAGACCTCACAGTTACAAGGCACACGCTCAACCTGTGGACCTATGCTGGCAGCCCCCAGAATCATTGCTCTTATAAACACAGAGGAAGGAGGGAATTCCTTCTGCCTGAAGTGTCAGGAAAGGTTTCACAGAAGGGGCAGCATTTTAGCAAGTCTTGAGGAAAGAGGAGGATGTGCGAATCAGAGAAAAGAAGGCAAGTACATTGCAGACTTCAGGAACAGAAGGAGGGATGGCCCAGAGGGGGAGCGCTCCTGTGTGGGCGCAGGGAATGGTGAACGGTGCGTGAAGAGAGGGGTGAGAAGTGGGGAGAGACTGCAGACCCTCAACCCAGGCGAAAAGCATGCGCTGCACTTCTCAGGCAGTAGGGAGCCACTGAAGGTTTCTGAGGAGAAGAATGACAGGAAGTTTTCAGAAATGACCGCCAGCCCCTCCCACAGCTCCCTGGGAATGTCGCCTCTGAACCTTCAGCCTTTTCCTGGTCTAGCTCAGGCCCAGTCCACCAGCACAAAATAGGGACAGTCTCTTTCTCCTCCCTTTTTCTACGTCAAGGGCCCTCCCTTAGCTGAAGCTTCCTAATCTCCCTGAAAACGCGAATGGTGATGATGACTTAGCCCTAACATAAGTGTTTGGGTTTTCTTAGGTGACCCCTGAAACTAAAGAGCAACACAGGTCCAAAGGAATTAACCTCTGGTGGTGACATTTCAGGGACTTAGACACTGACCATTCATTCAGCAAACATGTCTGCTACAGAGGGCACATTGCTGTGTGCTCAGACTGCAAAGATGCACGGAAGAGAGTCATTCACGCATCCTAACAATCAACACAGATCTGTCCCATACGCCTGTGTGCTAGGCAGGGCCACCGGCATGACAGTGAAGGCTCTCACCACCCATGCAGGAGGCCCCACGTCCACCTGTGTGGAATGAAACCATGTCACAATGAACCATGCACAACTACAGAGACCGCTCTAGCCCGCCCCGCCCCCCTTCTCTCAAAAGCAATAAAATAAATCTTTAAATAAAGATTTTTTTTAAAGGAGAGACTCAAACATAAATGGAGAGGGTTGAGCTGGATCAACGGTAGGCCCTCACTTGGTGAGACTGTGTGAGGAGAGAAGGAATTCAGCACCCTCAGGATGCAGCCACAGAGGCGCGGGCGGTGGTAAGGACCATGGAGAGGGTGTTCCTGGAGCCGGAAGCAACTCAGGGAGGGGAAGGGGAGAGAGGGCAGAGCATTGCCTTTGGCATCATGCGGCCTGAGTTCTAGTCCCAGCTCCAGTGCTGATTTATCTGAGTGACTTCTGGTCACCCTGTCTGGTCCTCGTCTGTAAAATGGAAAGGCTGGGCTCCCTTCGGGGGCACGCTACTCAGGCATCCAACAATATTAGTGCAAATGATTGCATAAGGCAGGGGTCACTAAGTTCCTTCCGTTAAAGGGGTCAGGCAGTAAATACTTTGTTTAGGCTTTGTGGTGTGCGTATGATATCTACTGCCTATTCTTCTTTTTGGTTTTCTACAAGCCCTTAAAAGTGTAAACGCCATTCTCATGGGCCATACATAAAAGCAGGCTATAGGCCAGAGTTGACCTGTGGGCAGCAGTCGAATAACCCCTGCATATTCCAGAAAGAATAAGGTCAGAGATTCAACCTAAAGGGATACAAATCCCCCAAGGGGGGTAGGGGATCCATACTGAAGAAGTAATAAGCTCAAGACCCAATATGACGGAATGAGGCCACCTTGGAAAAGGATAAAACAGAACAAAATAACATTGGGAAAGATGAGGATGGTGACAGAGGAACAAATAGCTGTGTCTCTTCTAGGGACCTACAGCCCAGAGATCATACAGGAGTCAGGATGCTTGTCCCTGAACCAAGCCACTCTTGACACTTCAACAGAAAAAAAAGGGAGGTGGGGGGCGGGATGTAAACTGGAAGCAATCCAGCGCGTTAAGTGGTCAGAGTCCAGAGGCGATGACTAATGGGGGACAATTAAATGGAAACAAATACTATCAGGCTCATTAAGCAGCATTTAGCAGAACAAGTGCTTCTGCTTCACAGATATTTGATAAGTGTAAATGGCAGAATCAGCTGGACTGGCAAAGCTACAGTGAGCTTGGTTACGGGAATGGAGATGGTTGGAGATCCTCTGGAAAAGGGACAGTATGGTGAGGAGGCAGGTCCTGGCTCCAGCAGGGGAGGCGGAAGGCAGGCAAGGTACCAGGCGATGTGGAAAACCAGGAGTCGAGACACCCGAGTTCCAGGAACGATCCCCCACTGCAACCCCAGGCAAGTCACAGCGGGGTGGGGCTCCAGTTTGCCCTTCTGTGAAACGGTGACTAGCCTTCCTGCCCTCTCAGTCTTCTGGCTTTTTGTCATGATGTCCTACCCAGCTGACCACTTCTGTCCCTTTTGCTTAAAAAGGACAAAAGCAATTCAGGGCCTGGCTCAGACCCTCGAGGGCAAATGACAATAGTATTTTAAAAGGTTCCTGTTGTAGATTTGCCTCTGCGGATCCTCACAACCACCGAGGTAGGACTGTAGCCATTTTACACTGGAGTGAACTGAGGATGGGCAGGGGCCCAAGGCCCCACGGCTGGAACCACGTCACAGCTGACACTGAGCTTGAGAGTCCCGACTCCTCGTTGGACACTTCTGGGAAGCAGAGAGTACCGAGGAGAGTCGGCCACAATGGCCCCTTGTGACACTGGGGGAAGCTTTTAGTCATAGCTGGTTTCTACGATTACTTTTATTTCTTTAATCAACGCTTCCTTTTATCCTCCCCCAAATACTCTGCGGCTATGGAGGGGTTAATGCCCACCCTCTTCTCCTGTAAGTCAGAAGACTTCAACCACCTGCTGGCCCAGCCGCCTCCTGGTCTGCCACCCCCAAGACAGCCTTTGAGAGCGGCTGGGATATTTGCACGCTCAAAACACCTCCTCTTCCTGTTGCTGGGTGTGCCAGGGTCTGTCACAAGTGAAATTTCCAAGTTCCAGGCTGCTAAGAACAAGTTCCTCTGGTTTGGTGCGTCTGTCCCCAGAGTCCCGAAGGGGAGCCATAGCATTTCCCGCTTCCCGGTGCCGGGCCACCCTGTCTTCCTGTCGCCCTCCTCTGCCCCTCGAACCAGCACCAGGTCCGCCTCCCCAGGAGGGGGACACCAGGCCGCCCCCACCTCGGGCTGCCCCGCAGCACCTGCTGCTGGCAGAAGCTCATGTCCTTCCCATCTGCGCTGTTCCTTCTCCATCCAAAGCTGGATGATGAAGAGGCAGGACGGGGGTCAGTGCCCCAGGCCCGGGGACCCTCCGTGCAGCTACCAGCTGGCGCTTCCTGCCCCCTCAGCGCGCCCCCCTCCCCGAGCTCCCCCTGCTCCTCTGCTCCCAGGTGTCTGGCTTGGGTGCTGGGCAGCACCCCTCTCGCTTCTGCTCCTCCTTGCCTGCCCCCCTCGCCTCGCCCTGCGCCCCCCGACTCCTCTCAAGCGCTTGCAAGTCATCGCCACTGAGCTCCGCGCACCCTCCCCTCCTCGGGGTGCGCCGCACCCCCGCGCGTGTCCGGGGCCCCCACATACCCACAGCCCCACAGCCATCACCACCAGGAAGTAGACGACGATGACGGAGATGTCGGCCGCGTTGCGGATGCGCTCGTGGGACGGCAGGGGCGCGCCGGTGGCGGCGGGGGGCGCGGGGCTCCAGGTGCTGCTGTCCATGGCGGCGGCGGCCGGGCGTCCCTGCCACCCGGGGCGCTCGCTCTTTATACGGCCTCCGGGTTAATGATCAGCCGCGGCCGTCGGGGACCAGCTCGGGGCGCCGCGCGCGGAACAAGAGCTGCGGGCAGGGCGCCGTGGGCCGGCAGGTGAGCCGGCAGGTGGGCCGGCAGGTGGGCCGGCAGGTGGGCCGGCAGGTG
>PVKE010046752.1:0-12153 GCA_004027555.1 Craseonycteris thonglongyai | reverse complement strand
TCTCTCTCTCTCTCTCTCTCTCTCTCTCTCTCTCTCTCAGTCTCTCTATCTCTCTCAAAAATAAATAAAATATTTAGAAATTATATATTTTAAAGTTATCATTTGTTTGTGACTCAATCTTCCTAATATCTACTAAGAAATTTATTTTTCTTGTTAGAAACTAATAAAACTTTTGTATGTGGAACTGAAATGGTTGATTTCAGAATTCTTAAAATAGTAAAACTGTCCATTAGTAATTGGAACAATTCTAAAAGAAAAAGTAAAACAAATTAAAGGAGTGCCTTGAGTGCATTTAATTTCTATCATTTTATTAATTGTTCACGTTACTGAAGGACAGCAATTAGATCAATGGGATTAGACTTAGAGTGATTTTAGCACAATATGTGTATATTGTGGAAAGAAGGAGTAGATACAGAGGAATAACAAATGAGAAGTGGGAGACATGACCTGCCCAGTAAGTGATGCTTAGGGTAGTTGGGTTTGCATATGCAAAAAGAAGTTCCAGAAAATTAAAGAGCAAAAATTTATCTATTAGAAGAAACTGTAGGAGAATGTGTTTGTGACTTCAGGTCAAGTAAAGATTACTTATTAGGAAACTCATAAGGGAAGATGGATAAATATGACTATATCGAAAAAAAATCTTGCTATGCATAAGACACCATAAGTCACTAAAGGACAGTCACATAAAGTGTTTATATTCAGAGTATATAAAGAATTTGCTCAAAAATAAAAACAGATCCAGTAGCGAATGGGTAGCTTAGAACTGCAAATGGAAATGAACATTGAACACAGTAAAGTAAAGTAAAGATACTTTACTTCATTAATACTCAGGGGGATGCACATTATAATGAGAATAATGTATCATTTGATACCCACTGAATTGTCAAAAATAAAAATACTACCAAGGTCTAGGATGTGGGGAAACATGGCAGCTCATGAGAATAAATGCTATAGCCACCTTGGAGAGCAATTTGACAGTGTCTGTTAGTGGATTAAAAAAAAAAAGATCTTATTCATGCAAACTCCACTATTTTTTATTTCCTTAAGTACTCTTATACATGTGTTTTGAAATACAGATATGATTATATTCACTTCAGTATTGTTTATAATAAAAAATTAGAAACAGCATAAATGGATGTCCATAAATTAGATGAATTTCTGGTTTCTTCTTAGAGAATATTATGTGGTAATGAAAATGATGTGGTAATAAATTTTTGATCAAATACACTTGATTCAACATACACTCCATCTTGAAACTGTGATGTTGAAAAAAGGGCAAACTTTTAAATTATTCTGAATATTTTCTGTTCAATGTTGAAACTATATTAATGTATTCTTTACACGTAGAATAATTTCAAAAGGGATCCTTATCATGTGATTTGTTGATGGTTCATGTCACATGTGAGATTGAGTATCAAAAGATTTTATGTCTAATTTATTAAACTGTTAAGGAGCACTTTAAATATTGAATATTTGACTTGAGGGGCATAGGTAATTAATTAGCTACTGTTTTCTCTTTAAAGTACAAAATTAGCCTAGCAGTTGATAGTTAATAAGTGACCAAAGCTTTTCACTTTTCTTTTTTTTCTCGCTTAAATGTCACCTCGTTGTGATGTAGTCTGTTCATTTATATAGGAAATTAATTTCAAAGACTGCCCTCTCCTGATTGAATAGTAGTAGCAGACTAAATGCAGTTGTATTCTGGAATGTTAAGGTAAAGATGAGATTAATATCTTCCTGTGGGTTAATGTCTTTCCTTAAGAGTGCATACTATAGAAAGTTATGCATATATGTACATGTATATACATATATTCTACTCTGTAGCTTACAACTCAGTAAGCTGAAGGGCCTCTTATGGATAAATTAGAGAATTTCTAAAAATTAATCTTAAATTGTTATATCTTGTTAAACTTGGAGGTTTATAATCTTTTCACTATGCTTTTACTGTTTTGATATTTCAAGAAATTTCATTTTCCCTGTCTTAATTTTTGTCATGTGTATTGAATAAGGACTAATATAACATGTCTATTAACTTATTTATTCATACCAAAAGTGAATACTGCTTTATTAGCAGTGTGGATTTGATCCAAATTATTTCATGCTCTGGAATAGATTTTAATTTTTTTAGCATAAAAATACTCCTAAACATATTATGACTACTTGGAAACACTTATTGACCAAGGTTAGCCCCTTGCATTCATGGCATAGGCTATAATTATAACTTTAGTGGCTTACTGAGATACCTTAAGTTTTATCTTATAACTTTAATCATGGAGAAACTCTAATGAAAAGTGTGTAAGTCAGGGTTCAACCAGAGAAGCAGCAGGAGACAAATACACACGGATTTATTATGAAGAGCTGGCTTGCACAGTTGGCAGGCAGTCAGGAAGGTCCATGGGGAAAGGAGAGCAATTGTAGAACCAGCTGGTGTTTGGAGTATCTTGAGCTTAGAGAAGTCCAATCTCTCTTTTAAAGGCTTCCATCTGAATAAATAGGCCCATCCTGGATAATCTCCTTTTGAGTAAGGTCAACTAGTTAGTGACTTCAGTTACATACAAAAATCTTTTTACAGCAGTGCCTAGAACTGTTTTGGAATAATTGAAAGAAGGTGTGTATGGCTAGAAAATGCCAGTTCGCCTTTCCTCCTCCAACCCTTGGAAAGGAGCGCACACCTCATTCCCACCCTAACTGGAAACAGAATGGGATTCTGGCTGCTGTAGTTTAGCTTAACTATACTAACTCCCAGATAAGTAACTTCTTAACTCTTTGACATACAAAGACATCTCAGATATGTCATGTGTTTCTTAAGTCATTGCAAACATTGATGTCTCTGAGATGTGCCCAGATTTAATTTGCTTAGAGTACAGTTATAATGCAGATATTAAGAGAGAATTATGTACACAGTGCCAAGAAATGTATAAACATTTTAAGAAAGGATAAACCTCTTAATACTCAATATATACTTATAACAGAAGATACTCAATATATACCTATAACAGAAGATAACCACAAGTCACGTTTGACTTCTGCCATTACAAGATGCTCAAAGTGGTTACCATAGAGTCCAAACACGTTTGATTATGACAAACTGCTTGAGCAACATTCATCAAAGTGTCCACTTGTATCACACATGCCGCTTTAATTTACCATGTGTCTCAAACTTATCGTGAATGCATGCAACCGTTAGGTGTGTTTGGAGATTCTGTTGCATATTTACACCTTCATTCATACTTCCACAACATTCTTGAATTTCAAATAACACTTCAAAATGATGTTTTGCTCCTCGAACGACAACCGTGCTTTCTCCATTTTCTTTGGCTGTCCTGCCTGTCGCATGGTAATTCTAGCATTCATTTCATTAATGCCATCTTTTGAGTGAACGCCATACTACCATATTGCCACATTGCTACCATAATTCAGTTCAACTTCAAAAAGTAGTACGTAGATAACATCTCTTACAATGTGTATACATTTTTTTGGCACTTCCTTCCTTCCAGTATATTCACCATTAAAGTGTGAACTGGAGAAATAATCCCTTGCAGATGTCTGTTTTGAATTTGTACAAAAGTGGCACTGAAAGCAAATGGGGTATTCGAGTGAAAACAGTCAGACTGATAGTCAGCAAATTCATGGGGCTGACTATTCAACAAAAGATTCAAATTCAGGTGAAGATAGCCCTACCCTATATGTCTGTAAATGTAAAAGACCTATCTCTATCAACCAGTGATGATTCAGGAGATAAATGGAATTGGGAAGAGAAATATTGCAAATATAGTACTATTTACCCAAATCACTGGTGTAAATGCCTTAGTTTTGCAAATTCTACACCTCTTTGTGTTTTGAAACAAGTGCTAAGTGATGATTTTTTTGAAATGATAACTGTAGAAACAAGTAGATACCCAAGTCAAAAAAAAGGACAAGGAGTGGTTTCCAGTAACAAGTGATGAGATGAAAGCATACCTTCTATTATGTGTCATACTGTCACAAATACAAAAATCTAAAATAGGTATGTACTGGTCAAAAAGAGCAGTATCAGAAAATGCCTTGCAATCGTTTCTTGGCTACATCACATACTCTTCACTGTTGATAATGAAACTGTAGGTAAAGAAGACAGAATACGAAAAGTGCAAAGAATAGTACTTGACTACCTGAATAATAAGTGTGTACAATTACATACTTTGGATGAAGATGTCTCCTAGATAGACCAATCATTGATGAAATTCAAAGGATGGCTGGGATATATGCACTTTATATTGATAGCTACCAAACATGCCAGATACGGAATCAAAGTTTACAAGTTATGTGAATCCAGTACTGGGTATTGCACCCACAAATGTTAAGTTTAAAAACAAAATTTTTTTTTTTTCTCAAAATTTCATTTAATTCATATGTTAGGTCAAGGGGTTAAATGGTAGTTACCTTTATTTTGGTTATTGATATGGAAGGATATTATTATATATCTTTGAACAAGGGATATAAATTTAGGGGTTATTAACTGTTAACATTGAAGTTAAATTTGTATTTGTAGATAAATTGCATTTTATGAGCTGTGGACTTTGAGGATTAGGTTTTAATTTATTGTGTAAGAGTTTCTACTAACTACTGAAAATCAGTTGTTTCATTATGAAGCAATTGGAATCAAATGCTTTATTTTTAAAGACAAGTTAATTCTATTTATAAATTTTTTTTTCCCCTAAGAATGTTAGTTTTGTATTTTTATGTTAATTTTGTATTTTGCCAACACCCCATGAGGTAAACCTAGGAAGGCCACAAAAACTCACCTGTGTCCAAATTTCCCACATACAGTAAGTGATTACAGGTGCTTGCACTTTTTTTGTGGCTGAATTTATTTAGCATTCCTTATTCTTCTTAGAGTAGCATTAAAGTAGTCATTGGGCTTTCTTTTCACTGTGAGCCTCTCTGTTGGCACATGTTCTGTTCTATAGATAAAATTAGAGAGCTGATCTAGGTTTAGAGTTGGTGTTCATTCAACATGGTATTTTCCTTCCCAATATCCTCTCACTAAATAGACATCTGAGTGTGACAAGTATTCTTAGAAGTGTCAGGCACAAATTCGAACTCTAAGTTGCCTATAATAGAAATGAAAAATGAGGTATATGGGTATATAGAGTGGCCTTATAGAAACTGTGTCGTTAGTAGGAATCAGATGACCAGAGCTGCTAGAGAAATTCAGGGTTAAAGAGCTTGCAAGATAGCTTGACAAAAAGGGGACTTGAGAGACAATGTCAGTTTTTGTGTGGATTTGAGAAACACATGGGTTCAGTTACAGTGCTTTTTCCATTGTGGCAGAATTGAGAGAGTCAGATTTGCTTTCTGTTTCTGGGTCTTTTACTTACTGGTTGAAGGACTCAAGTTACTTTCTCTGTCTAAATCTCATCTGTAAAGTCAGGTTAATGATTATCTACCATTAGGGTTACAAGGTTACTGTCAACATTTTTAAAATTTATAGTTTCAGAATATAGGCAATTGGTAGATCCTTAGGTATCCTATCTGTGGTCATTTTGCAAAAGATATTTTCTGTACTATAATAGTCTCTATTAACATTATAATTGAACCTTAGTTTCAAAATTAACCACAGTAATTGTTAATGGTAGCCTAATTCATAAGCATTACAAAGATTTCATAGAATTGTCATTAAGTTAGTTTTATCCCTCAGAAAATGGTTTTCATTGCCTTCATATTTCAGTTAGATGGTTAATAGCATCTGTTATATCTGTTTCTTAGTTAATTAAGAGGAAGTGGAGCCAAGGATATTCTCACAGTGTGGACTTGGGTGTCCTTGTCCAGTCAAATCTCATCCAGGGTAAAGTATGTCGTTAATCACTAGTGGACAAGTAAGGCACTGTTTCTTGGCCACTAAAAATAATATTTTTGGTCACTGAGGAAACATTTTAAAGCTCTTTTCAAGACTTTGAAGCAAACAATAACTTTTTTAATGATACAATTTTATGGATGGATGTCAGTTCATGAGGAATTTAAAAGAATTTCACTTTAGTTCCATATCTCTGAAATTTGAACATGCTTAAAATTATTTCTAATAAAACAGCAATTACTGCTCGGCCTTGTGGCTAAGATCAAGTGTAATAAAGAAAATGAGAGAAAGCATGGAGTTCCTGAACTTTTTATTAGATAATTACAGTAAAATATAAAATATAAAATATAAAAATAACAATGGTTAACATTCAACTTGCATTAATTATTATAACATTTTATTATGTATAAAATATATAAGAAGTGCCAATTTGTCGAGCTAAAAAGTCATTAGTGTAATAGTCCAGGTTTTAGTTAGCAGACAGTTAAAAAAACAGTTTTTAAGGAAATTATAAGTGTTGGATGCATAACTAATTCATAAAAAAAGGTATAACTATAATTGATTTTTAAAAAGGCATTCATGGGGAAGCCCGGATGGCTCAGTGGGTTGAGCGCTCACTTTGCAGTGCCGGGGACCCAGGATCGAATCCTGGCCCCGGCTCATGCGGACCCATGTGCTGAACTGGGAGTGCCCCCAGTTCAGTTCTCTCTCTGTCTCTGTATCTCTCTCTCTCTCTCTCTCTCTGTCAAAAACCAAGAAAAAAAAAGAAGAAAAAAAAAGGCATTCATACAGCTATTTTTACCTATTAAAACCCCTATAGATTAAGAAAAAAGGTAAGAAACTATTTTAAATTACCTTATTTTTGCTGACCACCACCTGTTAGATGCAAATATTTGAAGTGGTTGTGTTCATGCTTACTTGTATTCAGACTGTGTTGAAACCCATTTAACTCATGTGAATAATATCCCTGAAGAATAATTTTTAAATGTTTTTAATTTATTAACATTTTGACATACAAATTAAATAAAATTCTTTGTGAGCAAAAAAAAAAATGTTTATTGTTAAACTTAACATTTGTGGGTGCAATACCCAGTATTGGATTCACATAACTTGTAAACTTTGATTTCATATCTGCCACATTTGGTAGCTGTTAATATAAAGTGCACATACCCCAGCCATCCTTTGAATTTCATCAGTGATTGGTATATATAGGAGACATCTTCATCCAAAGTATATAATTGTTCAAACTTACTATTCAGGTAGTCAAGTACTAGGCACTTTTCGTATTCTGTCTTCTTTACCTATAGCTTCATTATCCACAAAGTGAAGAAAATGTGATGTAGCCAAGAACGTTTGTGAGGCATAGTTTTTTAAAATATTAGTGTCTCTAATATTGCTTTTTGACCAGTACATACCTATTTTAGATTTTTGTATTTGTGACAGTATAACACATAATAGAAGGTATGCTTTCATCTCATCACTTGTTACTGGAAACCACTCCTTGTCCTTTTTTGAGTTCTGGTCCTTTATCTTTTGACTTGGGTATCTACTTGTTTCTACAGTTATCATTTCAAAAAAATCATCACTTAGCACTTGTTTCAAAATATAAAGAGGTGTAGGATTTGCTCCTAGTCTTTGCAAAACTAACGTGTTTACACCAGCAATTTAGGTAAATGGTTTTATATTTGCAGTATTTCTCTTCCCAATTCCATTTGTCTCCTGAATCATCACTGCTTGATACAGAGATAGGTCCTCCACATTTATAGACATTACATAAGGTAGGGCTACCTTCACCTGAATTTGAACCTTCTATTGAATAGTATCAGTCTCAACTTTTACACTCAAATACCCAATTTGGCTTTCATTGCCACTTTTGTACAAATTCAAAACAGACATCTGAAAGGGATCAGTGAATGAAAATATAAATAAATAAATAAAATTATTTTTTGATAGTATCTGCATTATAGTTGCACTCCAAGCAAATTAATTTTGTATCTCAGAGAAGTCAGTGTTTACAGTGGCTTAAAAACACATAACATATCTGAGATGTCTTTATATGTCAGGGGTTAACATCTTTGAATGTACTCAGCAGTCTTATTCTGAGTCAGTTATATTTCAGAAGTACTCACAAGAAGTGAAAATAGTTCAGTATCCATAAGGGAAAAGGAAATTTGCTTTATATAATATATTGTGCTTTCTTAGCTAAATCACTTTTATAGTTATAAAATATTTTTCCCAATTAAGTTATAGTGAAGGGTTATAAGAAAAATAACAAAAGATACCACTTTTAGTAGTTATTAAATATCACTTAAAAGACAGAGATAGGTTCTGAGAAATGCTTCTGTAGATGATTTTGTTGTGTGAACATCACTTGAGTGCACATGCACACACCTAGATGACGTCCCCTACTGCACACTGGGGCTGTATGGCAGGGGCCTTTGCTCGTAGGCTAGAAGCCTGTACAGCATGTTACTCTACTGAGTCCTGTAGGCAGTTGCAGCACAGTGGTAAGTATTAATGTGTCTAAACATAGAAGAAGCCCAGTAAAAACACAGTATAAAAGGTAAATGGTATACTTATTAGGGGGCTTGCAGGACTGACTATAAGTTGCTCTGGTCAGTCAGTGAGTGGTGAGTGAATGTAAAGGCCTGGGGCCGGGGTGGCGAACCTATGGCACGCGTGCCCAAAGTGTCACGCAGAGCAATTATTTTGGCACGTGGAGCTGTGAATACCATTTAAAAAATTATTGTTTATGCTCTTATAGACATAAAAATAATCAATACCTCTATCTCACTCAATGGGTTGGCACGCGAGTCGAGCGAGTATACTCTTATTTCATAAACTTTGGCACTAAATCGCCAAAAGGTTCGCCACCCCTGGCCTAGGGCATGACTTTATGAATGCTGTTACAGACTTTATAAACACTATAAACCGAGGATACACTAAATTTACACACAAAAAAAACTTTATTTAATAAAAAATTAACCTTACCTTGCTGTAACTTTTGGGCTTTATACATGTTATAATTTTTTAAAACTTTTTTACTTTTGTAATAATATTTAAAGTAAAGCAACACAATGTACAGCTATATAAAATATTTTCTTCATATCTTCAATTTATAAACCTATTAAAAATTTTTTTTTTTTTTTTTCTAAAACTCTGGCTAAATATACACACTTGCACGCACACACACACGGCTAAGCTTACACCGGGTTCAGATCATCAGTGACAGTGTCTCCCACATGTACATCTTGTCCCACTAGAGGGTCTTCAGGGACAATAAGACTCACGGAGCTGTGATCTCCTGTGATAAGAGTACCTTCTTCTGGAGCACATCGTGAAGGGCCTGCCTGAGACCGCTCTTGTGAAGTGTCACTCTTTTCAGAAATACTAGGTCTGATCATTACGTTCACGAGCTCATCCTAGAAAAAGTGCTACACACCGAATCACTGACTATCACTACAGTCACCCTCGAAGCACTCCCCTGGGAAGCTATGCACTGACGCCAGCACCTAATCCACCCTTCAAAGCAATTTTGGAACTCTTTTTCTGGAGTGGCCATCAGAGCTGTCATCGTATTACCCTTGATGTCCTGAATGTCATCAAAATGTCTTCCTTTCATTATTTCCTTTATCTTCAGGTGAAGAAAAATGTCAATGGGGCGGGGGGCAGATCAGGTGAGTAAGGAGGTTGTTCCAATACAGTTATTTGTTGACTGGCTATAAGCTCCCTCACAGACAGTGCCATGAGCTGGTGCATTAATGTGATGCAAGAGCCATGAGTTGTTGGCTAAAAGTTCGGGTTGTTTTCCTCTAACTTTTCCATGCAGCCTTCTCAGCACTTCCATGTAGTCAACTTGGTTCACTGAGTAGTTGGTATAAATTCATAATGAACAAGCCCACTGAATAACAAAAAAGAATAGCAACAAACATTGTTTTGACTCTTGATTTTTGGTCATGGAGAATTGGCTGACTTCCACTGTGCATTTTTGACATGTTGTTTTGTATTGGTACACCCGTGTTTCATCACCAGTGATAACACAGCCCAAAACATCATTTTGCCTCTCCACAAGGTCTTGCCAAACTGCGCCTCTCCTTTGCTTTTGCTCATTGGTGAGCTCCTTTGGGACCATTTTTGCGCACACCTTTCTTATGCCAAGATTTTCAGTTAAGATTTTTCTGTTTCACTATCAATGTTTATTTGGTCTGTAATGGTTCTCACAACTAATGAATTTGACACACAACAAATTTTTGCAATGTTATTGTCAGTTCTGCCCATTACTGGCTGCCCTGACCTCTCTTCATCAGTGAAGCTTTCTGTCCCCTCAGAAAAACATTGAATCCATTTATGCACTGCTATTTTCTTTATGGTGTTATCCCTATCAACTTGGACTAATGTGTCCCTGATTTCTACTTCCATTCTTGCCAAGTTTAACAAGAAATGTTTGTTCATTTCTCTAATTCAAGCTCTGACATTCTTGCGATAGCACACAAAAACACGCGACATCAATAATGAACACCATTCAGCAAGACACACCACAAGTTGAATGAACACAGCTGTGAGACACTGATATACCAAGGTTATGAAATCTTATTGAGTTGTTTGTACCGTGCTGCCAAAGTAAGCATGTGGTGGCAGGGTTGTGAACTTAATTGTCAGACCTCCAGTGTTTGTGTTTGTTTGCTTGGTTTGCTTCTTTTTCATCATAGATTTGCTCATGATCAGATAATACACTATTAACACTTCTCTATTAGTGAAAAACTTACAGTGTTGAGGGGTCTATTTTTTCTGACTTTGTAAGGAGCTTGTTGAGGTTTGCAAAAACTCCTGCTAAACCCTCCCCTGTGAAGTTTCTTGAGGATTCTTCTTTTCTCTGCAGTTTCCTTTTCTCTTGCCTTTCTTCAGCTATGCATTCCTGTTCCAGTTCCAACAACACTAATAGTCAGTTCCTCAGGAACCCCCTCTAGACCCTCCCCAATGTCATTGTACAAACCCAAGTTGAAGTTCTTTGTCTTGTTGATTTTTGCAATCTTGGCAAAAGTCAATGAGAAGACTGCTGCTCTGACTTACTAGGTTCCAACATTCTAATGGAGCTGAAAAATTCCTGTAGCATCACTGCCATTTATGAGGTCCATCATTGACTGAAATGTCATCGTGTGGCACATGACTATATTGTTAATCAAGTTTTAATGAAAGCTTGCAAGTCTTGGATTTTTAAAGATCTTGAATGATAAAGATGGTATAATAACATAGGAGAAATGTAAACTTAAGAACCCTGGATTCACCTAGCTTTTATAATGAAGTAAAATTATCCTTGATTTTTATCCACTGTGAAGGATGGATACGTGAACTATATGTTAAAACTTTGGAATTATTAGGACAAGAAAAAGTCTTCTCGTGATACAGTAATCATTTGGTCACTAGCAGACAGTATGTTATTCAAATTATTAGCCTTAGACATAGTTATATCATTCACAGCAATTATACCAAATGCTACTCAATTCGCATTAGAACTATTTATCTATAGAGCTTTTTAAAAATACACATGCTTCTGACCCTTGAAGTGTGTTGTGGGTGCCTATCTGTATTGTTTCTTTTAAAATCAGAAGGATGATCTTAAAATCCTTGGATTTGCCAGATAATCTTAAATGTTACAAATATGTACTTTAGATAATAAACTCACAAAGAATATTTAACCATGGGTTTGATACGTTTTTATCATTCTAATCTTTATTCCAAAACTAACAAACAATTACGACATCCCAGGTAATTTGAGGTGGGCTACTATATTTTTTAATTTGGAAGAGTTATTGATCAATTTCTAATTTTATCCAGCTTTTGTTTTTACTGTGACTTTGTTTTTGAGGATCTGTAATTGAGAATGGGACTTCCCTGGTGCTGGGTTATATTAACATAATGACAAGAAACAAGTCCTCCAGTGGAATTAAGGGAAGTCCCTGTTAGCTGGAAACCCATCTATTACATAAGGTCTAGGAAGGGAGCAGGGTAGTAGGAGCTACACATTAAAAGGGTTAGGTAGTGTGAGCTAGTCACTGTCTTAAACATTTACTGTATTTTTTGCTCCATGAGACCCACTCCCCCACCCACCAAAGGTAGGTGGAAATGTCTGTGTCTTACGGAGCGAATATTGTATCACAGACCATTATGTGTACTACCTGACCTGTCAGTGGTAGCGACAGCTGTTGGAAGAGGAAATGGTAGGCCCATGAAAAACCTCTGGTTTTTAATACCACAGTTGACTTTACATGGTTGAAATATTATTCTGCTATATTTTATTAAATATATTAGTACATCATTTG
>PVKE010046751.1:0-12155 GCA_004027555.1 Craseonycteris thonglongyai | reverse complement strand
CAATCCAATTAAAAAATGGGCAGATGACCTTAACAGACACTTCTCTCAGGAAGACATACATATGGCCAACAGATATATGAAAAAATGCTCCACTTCACTAGCAATTAGGGAGATGCAAATGAAAACCACAATGAGATACCATCTTACACCTGTTAGAATGGCTATAATCAACAAGACAAGGGATAACAAGTGCTGGAGAAACTGTGGAGAAAAGGAACCCTCATACACTGCTGGTGGGAATGTAAACTGGTACAACCACTATGGAAGGCTGTATGGAGATTCCTCAAAAAATTAGGAATGGAAACACCATATGACCCAGCAATCCCTCTAGTGGGTATCTACCCAAAAAAACCTGAAAATCTTTATCTTTAAAGATGTTTGTACCCGTATGTTCATCACAGCACTGTTCACCATGGCCAGAACATGGAAACAACCAAAATGCCCTTCGGTAGATGACTGGATAAAAAAGATGTGGTACATTTACACAATGGAATATTACTCAGCAATAAGAAAAGATAAAATACAGACATTTGTGACAACATGGATGGACCTTGAGACCATCTTACTAAGCAAAATAAGTCAGACTGAAAGAATCAGGAAACATATGACCTCACTTATAGGTGGAATATAAAACTGAAAGTAACAAAGATACCGAGACCTATAGACACACTCAATAGCTGGGTGATTGCCTGAGGGAAGGAGAGGAGGGGGGAGTGAGAGTGGGAGGAGAGTTGGGAGTGAGCACCAGCAGTATAGACACACTCAATAGTTTTGTGGTTACCTGGGGGTGAGGAAGGAGGGGGGAGGGAGAATTGTTGGGGGAGGTGGGAGTGGACACTGGATATATGGTGATGGAAGGGGAGCGGATTCTCAGTGATGAGCACATAATGCGAAACATAGGTGATGTGATGTGGACTTGTACATCCAAAAACTATCCAATTGTTTCTAATCAATGTCACCCCAATCAATTTAACAATAAAAAAACCCTATACAACTCAACAGCAACAACAACAACAAAAAACAAATGGTCCAATTAAAAAATGGGCAGAAGACCTAAACACACACTTCTCCCCTGAAGACATACAGTTAACAGATACATAACAGGGCTCAGCATCACTACCAATTTGGAAAATGCAAATTGAAACCACAATGAGATACCACCTCACACTTGTTAGAATGGCTTTAATCAACAAGACAAGTAATAACAAGTTCTGTTGAGGCTGTGGAGAAAAAGAAGCCCTCATGCACTGCAGGTATAAATGTAAATTGGTACGACCACTGTGGAAGACAGAATGGAGATTCCTCAAAGAAATCGGAATGAAATTACTATACAATCCAGCAATCCTTCTCCTGGGTATCTACCCAAAAAAACCTGAAAACCTTAATCTGCAAAGATATATGTTCCCCAATATTTATTCCAGCACTCTTCACAGTGGCCAAGTCGTGGAAACATCCAGTGTTCTTTGATATATGACAGAATGAAGAAGTTGTGGTACACTTATCCAATGGAATACTACTCATCAATAAGAAAAGATCAATTACAGCAATTTGTGACAACATGGACAGACCTTAAAAACATCTTATTAAGCAAAATAAGTCATATTGAAAGAATGAAAAAACAATAGACCTCACTCTTAGGTGGAATGTATAACTGAAAGTAACAAAGAAACAAAAACTCATGGAGACAACAAATAGTTTAGTGTTTACCTGAGGGTAAGAGGGGAGTTGGATGAGAGAGCTGGGGGGAGGGTGTGGATTAGGAAGAGGGCATCAAATATATGATGCAGAAAAGAGAGAAGATTCTGGATGGTGAGCACATAATGCAATGTATAGACAATGTAATGTAGAATTGTACACCTGGAAACAATGTAATTGTTATCAACAAATGACACGCCAATAAAATTAACAATAAAAAAATACCAATATGTTTGTGATAAACCCCCAAATCAAATACAACTAAACAGTAAACAGCACCTGTCTCACCCAGGTATGATGTCTATCATCTCCCTCCACGCACCTGGCCAGGCAGGTACTGTCCTGACCCATATCTGACATCTGCAGGACCTGGGTTTTTACCAGCCTGGGCCTTTGACCATGGGAAGTTAGTGTACACAGTCAGACAAACTCAACAGAAGCCTTCCTTTCATGACTCCTGTCCTAACACTAGATTTTACAAGCACCCTCGTCCTGCCTGAACTATCTACTCCCTTCTCTGATTTTGTGTTATGGTTCAAAGCAGAATCAGGCATGTGGTTATTTATAAAGATTCGATTTCATTGGAACATCACATAATTAATATGCTCTAAAAATACACAAGAATCAACAGTTCACCCAGAGTTGGTGGAATGGTCTTGCTACAGCTCAAACCTTGTGCCCTGAACTCTAGACCTGGCACTAACAACCTCTCTGACATCTGCACTTGTATGAAGTAATACCCCAACAGGAATCATCAAATCTCTTAAATCCGCACTATGCCAAGTGTGGCAATCTCAAGAAAATGTCACAGCGCTTCCCACAAGACCTCTGGATAACCAATAGGATAATCTGGGGAGGTTGTAAATGTATTGGTTTAGCTTGGGCTCCATCCCCAGTGGCTATGATATAATTAGTCTGGGTGAGGTTTAGGCTTTGAGAATGATCCAAAGCTAGTCTTCCCTGGTGCTGTGAATGAAATGCTCTCTACATATTTTCAGTCTCCAGCACCCCAGTGGGTCAGTGCCTCCTTTACTCTTAGATTGCCCTCAACTTCTACCACCTACCGAACATAAAAATCTATATAATATATAAAATTATGTAATTTACTTTATACTTTGTATTGATATATGAATGTGTGTGTATATTGATATATGTATGTGTGTGTGTGTGTGTGTGTGTGTGTACATACACATATATACATATATACAGCCATAATGCCTTTTTTTTTCATGTTACATGGCTGGATACTTTTCAGACAGCCTACACACACACAAACACTGGTGAAAAAATCTTCCCATTCTCAATATAATGAGACCTATTACATGGCTGGATATTTTCCAGACAACTTGTGTGTGGATTATGTATATTTATTATATATATATATATATATATATATATATATATATATATATATATTATATATTACATACCTATTATATATACATAAGTGCCTTTATGCTCTTTCCATTTTTCATGCTACATGGCTGGTACATTCCAGATAGCATCTCTGTCTCTCTTTCTCCCTATCCATATCTAAGACAACCAACTACACAGCATAATTTCAGAATATATACAATGTCTCTCTGCATATTATGCTGAAGTAACCACTGTGTAGCTGTCACAGAAATTCCATGTACCTTCAGTGTAGTTATCTGCCATTATTTATGGCTTTCACATAAAACCATAAATAAAAGGTACAATAATTTTTAACCTGACATTATGTTTAATTATTCCCACATTTACCTTAGAAGTAAACATTAATAAAAAGATGTAATGTTATTACAATCCATCCTGCTGTATATAGCACATTTGATCTTTGTGAATAAGTAGGCATTGGGTACCTTAACACCTGATATATTTTTTAATGAACTGACACATAGAAAAACAATAAAAATGCCACTTTAATTTCTTCCCCATTTACAAAACATCCCTTGGAAAATGGTGTATTTTAACACATTAAGCACCCAGGTTATTTTGTCTTGCTTACCGCTTGACCCGTTATATCAGATTTCACCGAAATGCTGGAGACCGGAGATCTGTTTAGGTTGTGATAAGCCTGAATGTTTATATGTAGAATATATTAACTGAGTAAATATTTACTATTTACCACAATTTGTACGATGTATTATTTTAGAAATGCTTTATATTCAGTCAGTTGTCTGCAATTCTTGTTCCAGTGCAGAAAAATATTTTTCTTTATGTGAACGTGAAAATGTCCCCTAAATGGAGAGAAATTATAGCGAAGGAAAACAAAAAAGGAATAACCATTTTTAAATTGAAAGACAAGTGGGACATCTTAGTTATTTAAAATTTACTAATAGAATGTAATTTTTTTAATTTTATATTGTCAGTTAACATACAATACTGCAGCCTGCACAAAAAGTATACTGTCGGTCAACGGTGACAAATGCATCCGAATGGAAAGTTCAGTGTTGGTCACCAGTGACTGACATGGCGCTTAATGTGTTAAGTGTGTTTTCTATTGTCCTTATAGTTTTATGGCTCAGTTTTCCAAGCAAATACATCAGCAACACACACCCTTTATGAACTCAGTAGTGGGATGCCACAGGAAGCTCAGGGATTCCACTGTGCTTATTGGGCAAAGATGGCTCCTCCTTTTTTTAATTGTTGGAGAGAAGGTGAGAGAGAAAAACAGCAAAGGGGGAGATCACAGACCAATCTCCATAGTTGTACATCATAAGTTGTGACATGATTTCATTCCTCACAGATGTATGTTATACTACACAGTATGGGATCTACACTGGAGGCCTTCCACATTGGAGGCCACAAACTTTACTGCCATCCAGTACATCCAGTAGTTACCAGTTGTGCTGAAGTTCAGCATATGTGTTTGCATGATCTGGAACTAGGATGTGATCCACAAACCTTGTGGTTGAAAGGCAAGCACTCAACCTGCTGAGCTATCTTGGCATCCTTTTCATTTCTTAAATCCATCATGTCTCTCCACTGGCACAGCTCCATCAGGAGCAAATGCTCTGTTCTTCACATGTGCCACCAAGCCTCATGGCTGAAGTCACAGCATTTAAAATTTGACTTGGGAGACTGGCTGTTGGCCTATTCTCAGGCATGTTCTGAAACAGCAGTGAGTGATGTGTGGACATCTGAGGACAGTGTTCTCACACAGGTGACATCAGAGCACAACTGCCTGGCCAGAAAGGACCAGGGTGAATGCTACTCCCATGAGCAGATCCTTTAAAGAGCATGGTGATGGGAGCAGTGAGCTCTCTATACAGTGTGTCAGGACACTTTGGACATGTGCACCATGGTAACCCAAAGCTTCCCCATGGTTGGAGATCTAAGCGGTGACAGTGGGCATTGAGGGATAGTCCCTAAGTGAAAAGTAAGATTTAAGTTCCCCTAAATGACAATGGCACAGAGTTTACAGAGATGGGACATACACAAAGTCTCGCATAAACTGCAGTGAAGTGATTTCATCTCATTAAATCCTAGTGGCTTTGTGTGCCACTCACTCTCAAACCCACAGGACAGCATTCAAACTCGTTTATATTTGGCCTTTCCTTCACATGTAGTTGCAACTATGCAACTTCAAGAGGTAACAATGGCAATGCAGAGTGGGGAATGGGGGGAGCCATCCCTTTTCCACTCTGAATTCCTCTCAAGGTGTGTTGAAGAAGCCTCTTGAATGTAATCTTAAAGACATGCTCTCCCAGGGCTCCTATTTTTTAGGATTATGGGAAACACTCAAGCCCCACTTAACCCAACTCTCTGAGTGACACTTTTCGTAGGAAACACAGGGAAGATGGCCCACTGCTCCTGCTGGTCCACCTTTTTCCTCTTATTGCTGGCTGGACAGAACAGAACCTGAGGATATTATTCTCCCAGTGCTTTTGCACCTCACCCTCCATGGCCCCCTTCCCACTTCACAATTCTTGCAATGATTCTCTGGGGCTCAGTTGGTATGCTGAAGTGAGGCTAAAAATAGTTTGGTCCTTGTCAGCCTCTGGGGCAGGACTGATGTCTTCCATTCCTGGGGGTGGGGTGGGGACAAATTAGAAAACACATTATACAGGTGGATGAGGGTCTCACTTCCAGTCTCAGCCTCTACAATTAAGAGCAAATTAAACTACATTTGGTGGAACAGACAATAGCATTTCTGGTCAGTGGTCAATGAGGGCTGTAGCCAGACAGAAGGATAAAAGAGACAGATGGCGAGAGAGCTATGGGGAAAGAAACTATAAGCACTTTTTGACTGATTGGATATATATGTGTAGTTTGTCATGTGAGGGGGAAGTGTATGATGGTATCCATGTGGGGTGTGTGAACTGTATCAATGCACAGGGTTGTGTGGTGTATTGTGTGTGTACACGTGTGGTGTGTGTCTGTGTGGTATAGTATATGTGTCTGTGTGTGTTTGTATCTGTGTGGTATAGTCTATGTATGTTATGTGTGTGATACAATGTGTTTACATTATTTATGTGGTACAATATGTGTCTGTGTGGTACAGTGTGTGTGTGTGTCTGTGTGGTACTGCATACCTGTATGGAACAGAATGTGTATATTAACTGTGTAGTACAGTGTGGGTTCCTGGGTACAGTATGAGTGTCTGTGTGGCACTGTGTGTCTGTATGTTATAGAATGTCTGTGTTAACTATGTGGTATACTGTGTGTATGTTATTAGTGTGGTACAGTGTGTACACCTGTATGGCACTGTGTATGTTTGTATTGGTGTGATACAGTGTGTGCTTTTCTCTGTGTGTGTCTATGTGGTTCTTAGTGTCTGTGTGGTACTATGTGTATATGTATTTTTGTGCTACAGTGTGTATACATGTAGGTGCAGTGGGAGGAGGCAAAGACAGAAGCAGTGGGAATGACAAAAATCTTCACACTGACAGAAACCATGCCACACCAGATCTAAAAGGCCACACCTGGTGGCCCATGTGCCCTCACAACAATAGCCTCACTATATTCATTTTATAATGAGGACACAGGCAAGTGCAGGAAAGCCACCTTCCCAGGGTTGTCATTGGCCCTGCAGAATATCTGGCCAAGCTGAGATACCACAGTTCCCTAGACTAAGGCTGTGTGTTTCTTTCTTTCCAGCCTTCCAGTCCTGCACAAAAAGCACTAAGTGACCATTCATTCATTCATTCACTTATTCATTTAGAATTGGTGCACTGGCAGAAGGAGCCATAATGTCCACCTCTACATCAGTGACCTCCCACCAGTCCTACTAAAGCTCCTGCCTTGTCCCACCCAGGGACAAGGTGTAGATTGAGAGCATCACACATTTAAACCAGTTTACCACAGTACTGTAAACAAAATAATGTGTGTGTATGCATGTTTGTATATGTATGTGTGTGTGTGTATATATATGTATCACATATGTCATATACATCACATAATATATATTATATATCACATATCTAATATATTATATACTATATATACTATATTATATATATTATGTGTATCATGTATTATATGTATTATATATTGAATGTGATATATATTGTATATTTTATATGTATTGTATATATTATATGTATTATATGTATTACATATATGATATCTTGTATATTATTATATATTATATTATATATTGTATATTGTATGTTGCATATATTATATTATGTATTGGATATATTTTGTATATTGCATATATTATGCATACAGCATATATTATATATTATATATTATATATTATATATTATATATTATATATTATATATAATACCCACACACACATTATTATTGTCAAAATGCACATTTCTTCCAAGCCGTCTTCCCAACAGAGAGTTTATACTTATCTTATTCCTCTGCTTACAAAAGTCAACACATTTATGATTTGAACATTCACATGGAAGAGGAAAGGTGAGCAAGAAGTTAATGTGTCACTTCCCACCAGGCAGCACCTTTGAACTTGACATAGTACAGTGCAGCCCATATCCTCCTCAGAAAAACACAGATGAGGGTCATGGCTACATGTTTGCTTTCCCTTATCCCATGTTTATCTTAGAACCTCAAACTCTTAGAAGACAAAGTCATACGATTCATAAAAGGGTACCCTAATACGAAATTGCCTGTTCAGGGGCCAGAATTAATAACCTGTCTCATGCTAGAAAAAGTAGATTTCAGTGTTTCCAAAGACAAACTACTTTAAAAATTATTAAACTTTAACAGAACAAGAAACTCATGGCATAAGCTGTGATATGTTATGCCTTCAAAGAACTTTCTTTTCTCTCCTGAACACTCTCTTCTCTATCCTCTCCTCTGATCTCTCCCTCTCTTCTCTTTTCTCTTCTCTTCTTTTCTCTCTCTCTTTTATATCTGTCTACGTTCAATTGAGCATCCTTTAGACCATCCAAAAAATCAGTTAAGTAGGCAAAAAGGCACAGGCCTAGGTATGAAGAGTATAGTTGAGACAGGGCCATGCAGTAGGCAGGCCATCTGCTTGAGTACTAACAAAGCAGGGCACCATAATCAAGGTCTTTGTTCTCTTTCTGGAACATCCCCTCCTGCTCAGGACCATGCAGCTTGCTCCTGGCCTGGCTCCAGCTCTCTAAGCATTTCCTCTGAGAGATTTTCCTCCGCCAAACCTCACCTCTGATTCAGCATCACTTCACCTGCTTTGTTTCCATAGCAACACTTCTCACATTTCCAGATGTGGGCTCACTAGGTATCCCCAGCCCAACCACACACTCAGTATTTGGTAAGCAGTGTTTTCATTCAAGAAAAATGGAGGAAAAAACTGGCATGACATCAAAACAGAAAGAAACACTGAAGTTCAGAGAAATCTTTCTTCATGGTAGGAGATAGCTTCCTAAAAGATTGCCCTGAACATAGCACAAGTATTATAAGAAACCATGTTTTCAGAACCCTCATTTCCAAAAAGAGCATCTTCAGCTTAATGACCATTGACTCTATTGCTTAGTTGAAGATATGATATATTTGGTGGCTTCACCCTTCCCCCACTTAGTGATTTCCCAGTTCTTTGCTATTTGTAAGGTTGATGTCATTTCTATGATGTGTGGCCAGTGTAATTCATACAGTTGGCCAATCTTTTTATTTTTATATTTAAATATATCTGAATGTCAACACACATCTTATACCAAGCTCTGTACTTTTTTTTTAAAAGGTTTTTTATTTATTTATTTATTTATTGTTTTTGACAGAGAGAGAGAGAGAGAGGAGAGAGATACAAAGACAGGGAGAGAACTGAACTGGGGGAACTCCCCAGCCCAGCACATGGGTCCGCACGGGTCGGGACCGGGACTCGATCCTCAGTCCCCGGCACTGCAAAGTGAGCGCTCAACCCACTGAGCTATCTCAGCTTCCCCAAGCTCTGTACTTTTATTCACTTCTGTTTTAGCTGAATTTTTAAATTTAATTGTTTTATTCAAATCCTTCATTCAAAGGTGCTCACAGCCACTAGGCTCTCACATTTTCACATGATTGAGATTTGTTCATTGTCTTTCCCTTTATACCTAGGAAACTTATGCTCAACAGGAAATTATTGGCACAAGTAGTGATGCACTTAGAACCTCTGAGGGCATTTTCAGAAAGTGTTGTTTGGCAGAGCCCCGCGTAGCACAATGCCTACACTATCTGCATATCTAGACTGCCTGGGGAAGAACAAGAAGGTCACCAGGACATTGTTAGTCATTTATTTGCACATAACTTTTGTTTATTTTTCTTTTAACAACCTCTCCCTGTTTTTCCTACTACTCCAAGTCCTTGGCAACCACTGTTGTTGTTGTTGTTTTCTATTCCTATGAGTATTACAGGTAAGTGATACCATGTAATATTTTTCTCTCTGTCTGGTTTATTTCACTGAGAATAATTCCCTCAAGGACCATCCACATTGTCACAAATGGCAGAATGTCCTTCTTTAACATGGCTGAGTAATATTGCTCTGTGTGTGTGTGTGTATATGTGTACATGTGTGTGAGTGTGTATGTGTGTGTGTATGTGTCGTCCGTTCTTTATCCATTTAACTGTTGGCAGACATTTAGAGGTTTTTTTTCACATTTTGGCTATTGTGAATAATGCTGTCATGAATGTGTGTGTGTAGGTACTTATTCTAGGTGCTAATTTTATTTCTTTGAACATATTCTAAAGTAGCTCTATTTTTAATTGTTTGAGGACTCTCTATACTGTTTTCCATAATTGCTGTGCCAATTTACAATTTCCCATACAGTTTGCACAGTTTCCCTTTTATACACATCCTCATTAACAAGTGTGGAAAGACAACTGTTTAACCAACTAAATTCCAACCCAAGAGTTCTTAAAACAATGCACAGCCTCAGGTGAGGAAACCACTCATCACAAGGAAATACCTAAGGCTGGAGAAATGGAGGCAAATGAGATAGAGAAAAAGGGAGTAGTGTGGAGACCCATCATGGAGTACAACCTGGAGACTAACCTAGTGACTGACCCAGAAGCTGACCCAGAGATGAGCAGGGGAGAGACTAAGTGATGTGGGAGCTTGGGGGCATGGGTTGAGGTGCAGAACAACTCTCGATGAGTTGCAGGCCTAGAACAGACAGAGGTGAAGGTGCAGAAGGCCAGAACATGGGATGGACAAAAAAGTGGGTGAGGCTGACTGTGGTGAGAGACCCCAGTGGGAGTGCAGGGGGAGCAGCTGTGGCATGGTGAAGGTAGCCTTAGCATGGTGCAGGAGACCAGAGCAAGGCACTAACAGCAGCCAGAAATTGGTTTGGGTGACTGGAGTGAAGATCTAGCTACCGGTGCTTGGGTAGGGTGGCTGGAGCTGAGGGCCCAACGAGTGTAAGGACTGAGGCAGATGTTCCAGTTAATTGAGTGCTGACACTGGGAGTGTGTTGGCAGATGATGTGCCAAGTGGCTCTCAGTGAGTTGGAGCCCCAACTGAAGCACTGGGTGACCTTGGACATGGAGCCTAGCTGCTTCCCCTTGCTATCTCCTAGGGCACAACCCACAGGCTGAGCCCACAGCCTTTTTTTGGTGAGCTGCTGCCAGGAAGCCACCATTACATTGTGAAGCGATCAGGCCTGTGCCTTTCCCAACAAACCCTGCCTGCACTCCCACTGAAGCCAGCAGAGGGATCAAGGTGTGGCAGCTTCTGACAGCAGTGGGATCTCATAGGCATAGAACATCATTGCACACCATACCTTTACAAAGAGGAGGCATATAGAGACCAGGGTGACTGAGTCAAAGAGAAGCCCACAGTCTAGGAAGTTTTCCACTGTGAGAAAACCAAATAAACAAGTGAAAATATTATAAGACACTAACATCAGCTAGGAAGTAAAAGAAAGATACCTTCACATCTACCAAAGGAAATGTCCTCATGTCCAGGAAATGAAACACCCCAACAGTGATGAATACCCCTTTGAACAAAGGAACTCAGAAAGGCAGAGAATAATCTCTAGAAAAGGAACTTGAAGATTTGGAATTATATGAGCTAAATGACAGAGAATTCAAGGCTGCAATTATAAAAACACTCAAAGAGATCAAAGAAAATTGGCACAGTACACAGAAGGAACTAAGTGATCTCAGAAAGGAAATGGAACCTATAAAAAAAGATACAAATAGAAATTCTGGAGATAAACAGCATAATAAAAGAAATAAATAATGAAATAGCTAACAT
The DNA here is from genome assembly GCA_004027555.1 of Craseonycteris thonglongyai. Lineage (NCBI taxonomy): Eukaryota > Metazoa > Chordata > Mammalia > Chiroptera > Craseonycteridae > Craseonycteris > Craseonycteris thonglongyai. The sequence continues at coordinate 853 of PVKE010046751.1, read as the reverse complement.
AAGAAACAGAGCTGACAGATAGAGGAAAGAATCAGTGAAATTAAAGACAAATATTTGGAAATGTCACAGAAGAAGAAAGACCCCTAAAAGCTAAAAGAAATGAAAGATATCTACAAGAACTATGTGACTTCATTGGAAAAAATACATATATAATTCCAGAAGAAGCAGTGGACAAGATAGCACAAAAATTTACTTCGACAAATACTAGATGAGAACCTTCCAAATCTATGGCAAGAACAAGAACCTCAAATCCAAGAAGAAAACAGGATGCCTAGAGACTTAAATACTAACAGACCCTCTCCAAGGAACATTACACTGAAGATAGCAAAGGTCAAAGACAAACAAAGAATCATCAAGGCAAACAGAAAAAAAGGACACCATAACCGATAAAGGAAAGCCCATCAAACTATCATCAAATTTCTCAACAGAAACTCTACAAGCCAGAAGGAATGGAACAAAGTATCCAAAATATTAAAGGAAAAAATTTACCATCCAAGAATCCTATACCTAGCAAAGTTATCATTTATATATGAAAGAGGAATAAAGACCTTTCAGACATACAAAAGCTAAAGGAATTGTCCAGCACAAGGCCAGCATTTCAAGAAATACTAAAGGAGGCAATTGGACCTGAAACAAAATGTAAAAGTAAATAGGGATAAATTGGAACAACAAAAATATAAAAAGGGGAGAAAGTAAAGACTTAAGTTTCCAAAAAGAATGGAGACAAGACATTCCTTAATTAAAGAACCACTGCATATATGAAACTTTATTTTATATAAAGTTCATGGTAACCACTGAAAAAGAACTTAGAATTGGGACACATAACAACAAAAGAGGAGAAAACAGAAAAAAA
>PVKE010046750.1:0-12156 GCA_004027555.1 Craseonycteris thonglongyai | reverse complement strand
GGGATTCGATCCTCGGTCCTCATGGCCTCAAAGCGAGCGCTCAACCCGCTGAGCCGTCCCGGCTTTCCCCCCAGAGCTGCCTTGATATATAATAAACACAGAATTTTTAGCAGTCATCAAATGACAGTCTCCCACATATTTTGATCTCAAGCATAGATCTTTTGAGTTTTTTTTCAGACACTTATACTGTACGAAGAACATTTGAGTTTTTGTCTTCAAGTAGTATTTCCCAGATTATTTCTGGACAAGTTTCCCTTTTGAAAGTTGTATACCTCCTGTTATGTAAACCTGAAAATTACTTTTCATATTATTTCTAAGTTTAGTAACCTTAGTTTTTATCATTTTCCCCTAGAATACCCCCTTTAAGAGTTTACCCCCAATTATCCAGTATGCAAATCTACTGGAACAGTTGAGTTATTTTAAATCCTCAAGGAGCTATATTAGATATTTGATGAACTCTTATTAAATCACTCCAATTCACTGAAGGTTACAAGAAGAAGGCCCGTATTTTGAATTGTACTAAGGAATCAAGTGAAGCTGTGAGGAGATGAAATGCATGAGGCTTTTAGTTTGTGTGAATAGTACTGGAAAATAAAAAAAGTAATTGTGTTACATACTCCTGAGTAATAATTCAGAGATAGTATTATAGCAACCTGCTCTAGAGACTTGAGCCTGGAATTTCAGTAATTTTTAAAAAAAGATTTATTTTATTGTTTTTGACAGAGAGAGAGAAACTGAGAGACAGAGATAAGGGGGAGGGCCCAGAGCAGTCTCCATAGTTGTATATCATTAATTTTTGACATGGTTTTGTTCCACACAGGTGGGCAGGGGCTCCACAGGGCAGGAACCAGGCTGGGGTTCCTCCTGCATTGGAGGCCCGCCCCCATGAGCTGTGGGCTGAACTGGGGGCACATGACAGTTCAGCATATGGGTCTGCACAGGCAGGGCTGGGATTCGATCCTTGGACCCCAGGGCTACAAAGCGAGCACTTAACCCTCTGAGCCATCCCTGCATCCCCAGTTTTTTAAAAAAATAATATTGCAGCCAATCACTTTCTCCCAGAGGAATAAGTTCTTTTTTTTTTTTAAAGTTATAGTTGGCATACAATATTATATTAGTTTCAGGTGTACAAGATAGTAAATCAACATTTATATACCAGTAATACATTCTTAAATCAAGAAAGTGCTATTTCTGTTTACCAAAACCAACAACAGCCACCTAGTAATAGGGAAGCAAAACTATCTCCAGGTAGAAATAGAGGGAATACTATACAGATGCAATTCATCAACACAAGGCAGCCAGTGGTGAAAGTTGACTCTTTCACCATGTCTTTTATTGAACAGTTTCTCCTTGTCTGTTGCTATCTCCATCCTGCCTGAGCTGAGCCTAAAACAAGCTGAGGCTAATTGAGTTGTGGGATTACCTTCTTCAGATGAGGAGTTGGAGATCTAGCAATGTGTCTTAATAGGAAGAGTTGTAAAAATTAGGAGTGATCTCCTTAGGGGTTATTTAACTGCTAAGAGCTATGGGGTTAGGATGCTTCACTGCTTCTAAGAAAAGCACCTTGTTTAACAAAAAAAGACGCAAACAAATATACCATGTTGTATATTTACAATTTGAATACAATTTATGGATTAATAACATCTATCCTAGATGTGGTGTGTTTTCTACCAGTGCCCATAGACTGTGATGGGCTTCCCTTGCTGTGTTTTTTTCCCCCTAAGTATTTATTGTTTTGCATCTTTGTCCCTTCAACTATAGGATTTAGACAAAAGTCAAGAAGAGATAAAAAAACATCATGCCAGCATCAGTGAGCTGAAAAAGAACTTCATGGAATCTGTACCAGAACCGCGGCCCAGTGAGTGGGATAAACGCTTATCCACTCACTCCCCCTTCCGAACACTTAACATCAATGGCCAAATTCCCACAGGAGAAGGAGTGAGTACTCTATCCATGTGACCAGTTGTGAGCATGAGTGAAAGAAATGTTTTTGTACATTAATATTCTGTATCTGAAAGTTTAGAGCTGAAATTTAGCTTTGGTACCTCACCATTGCATTGCAGCTTTAAAGCATTCAAACACTTTTTCTAAGTCATATGTACTACCCAATCTAATTATGGTAGCCACTTAGAGCTACCAGTAGATGATTAAGGTCTGAGAACTCTCTGCAGCTGCATGCTACTGGCTAGTGTGTTTACAGATTGAACATAGCCAGTGGAACTTTATGTTCAAACTGTGCCTTCAGTGACCAAAGAGTTTACTAAGTTTAGTAAGGTCAAAATTGGAAAGGGACAAGCATTTAAAAAAACTTTACTTGAACAGTTGTCCAAATTAGAAATGTCTGGAATCGTTGACCACATTATGTAATAAACCAAGGAGGCCCCTAAGCCAGAGAATGCAGAATACCAAGTATTAATAAGTATATTTTAATTTTAGAAAAACTATTGATTTATTTTTATCTTTATGATAACATCAAACTTTTAATACACTATTTTATAATGTAGTCACCATTAGAGGAAGCCAGAGATTCTTTTCAGGGGCTGTTCTTTCTCTATTATTGTTGTTATTACGTCTTGTAGAAATCCTACACCCAAATAAATGTATTTGTGTAATGAGAATATCTTAAAAGTTACCTTATGCATATATTTAAAATTTCTTTACTTAATCTGTTTACTTAGTCTGTTAGGTTAAATATTTATATAAATAGTCACAATGACTCAAAGAGTGATTGTAGCATTTCTAATTAATAAAGGTAAAGTGATGTCTTAATAATTTTAAAACATTTGGTTTTATATTCAGAATTTATGGTAAACTATCCAACTTATTGTTTAGGTTCTGGAACTGGAGAAGAAAATAAAAGTTGGTTCACAAGGGATATTTTTTATATTTTTAATGTGATTAAAATTAGCTAACAATTCTCCAAATAGAGTTGAACCAGTTTCACCCATTAAGGGTGAAGAATTCCTGAATGATGGGCAGCAAAATAGAGTTACCAGGGATGATAGCATGCAGTTTTTCCTATTCATTGTCCTCTCATCCTCCATGCCCTGATATACGAGGGCTGTTCAGAATGTGTCCAGCCATGTAACCTTTCTCTTTAGATTGACATTGGCTAGATTTTTTCCAGACTGCTCTTATACATGGACACGAGTTTTGTATTCTAAATCTAGAGAATGTCCCCTGAGCTGAGTACACTGACATTTTTTCTGATGGAGAAAAGTGCCTATTGCCATCTCACCTGGTAACTGTATATTTTCTAGAACTTTTGTTTTTGACTCTGTGCAAATAATAAAAGATGTTCAACTACTCTGAAAAAGTAACTTAGTATTCTCTTGGATGAGGTTTGGTAAATTTGAATCAGTCTCCATTTCCAGAAAATATTTTATATCTTAATAGAAACCCTTCAGAAACCATCTCAGGACTGATTTTGGAAATGGCTTTGTCATTCTGTGGACTTTAAAGAAATTACTATGAATTAAATTAGATCAGTGGGGTATACTTGTGTAACTTTAGGCCTATGCTTGTGTATATAACCCCTCTAAATGAATAATGGAATAATACTGTACTATGATAACCTTTTATATAGGATAATTCCACTTTCTGGCATATCTTACTTTTTAAAAATAATTAGGACACTATAGCTGTTCTCTGGGGATACCTCTTCCACCTTTGACACATTGTTGTTGCATTGCAAAGCAACTGAATTTTATATAATTTATGTATGACCAGGTAAAGAAAACCTCTGTCCTTCTCTCGGAAAGAAAGGTTGGTGGGCCAGAGGTAAAGCTGCTGTTAATGACTTGTGCTTCTCACTCAGAATTTGCTCTTGTCATGGCATTAAGCAGATAACCCCCACCCCAGAATCTAACAGCAGCTGCTGAGTAATTTTTTTTCTTTTGGCTATTCTAGTAAATTCACACTCATGGCTTTTTGACCTAACACATAACATTTTCACAGCTGCAGCTTTTGCAGCTTTCAATTTGCTTATTCGGCGCATGGCTGGTTGAAAAGCTGCATGAAGATGTAAATATGTATTCAGAGAGAAATTGAATTTAATTGTACCCTATTCTTTTTATGTTGTCTTTCTTCTCCCCTTTACTTTCGTTTAAAAATCATTATAATTTTGCATCCTTTCTTTTCCTTTTTTCTTTTTTGCTGACCAGTCCCCCAGCTACTTTCTCCCTGATACATATCACTTAGGGGTGTGCAAAGAACCAATGCCACACTTCCAAACTGATCCAAGAAGGCTGGCTCAACTGAGAGAACTTAGAGCCAAGTTTTTTCTTTCATAGATAACATCTGTCTTGACTGGATGGCAGAGTACAGAAATTGTAGGGTGGGGGAACCTCACAATTGGACAATTGGAAAAAAATAACTTTCCTTAAAAGTGTCAAAAGTATTTGCTTAATGCAATGTATAAACCTTCATGATGGTCATTAATTTTAATCATGATTCTGAGAGCAAGGGGAGAGGAGTTTACAATTAAGATTTGTGGGTTTGGGGGTTTTGTTTTTTTAGCAGACCTTAGAGGCACATATAAACTTTTTTACCGTACTTTTTTTCTTTGCAATCTTTAAAGTGTATAGGATTAAGATTTATATTCCCTTGAGCAAAAGCTAATTGCCATATTGAATGAATTGTTACAATTTTTTAAATCTATATGAAGAGATATGAGGATAACTTTTATATTCTGCCATTTTATTTGTAATAAAAGTAGCTTGTCTGATGGCAAGAAGAATTCTTTATTATTGGCTTTGCCTAACTTATCTATGAAAAATTGGCAGCACCAAAACAATGAAAAATGACCCAAAATTCATATGTGAATATCCTCAAAAGAAGAATAAATACTATAAGGAAATGCAGCGATTCCTTGAAATTTCCGGACTTCTAGTGTTCATTTATTAAAAAAATTATCTATTGAGTACCCTAATGTGTTATAGACACTTTGTCGGGATAAATTGCCAAAGTAAAGCAAAATAGTATCTAAAAGATCTTAAATCCTTTGCACATCCCCAAGTATCATTTTTGAGCATTTTTCCATCTGTCATTTTGTTCATCTTTCTCTGTCTTTCTTGATCTTCTACCATGAAAGCAGACACAGGAACGTGCTCTGTTAGTGCAGAATGAAGAGAAAATTAAAAGGCAAGAGAGATCTACTGAAAGAGCCTTGCCCCAGCAAGAAAATGAAGAAATTCTTCCCAAGGTTTCTATTCCAATCCCTGAGGATCACAAGTCTTTCAAAAAGTGCCTCCTCTACTCTAGTACTTTTCCATCTCCTCGTATTCCTTTCATGATGTCTTTTCTCATGGTTCTTGCATTGGCTGTTTGGTGGTTGGTCTTTCTGTGATCGAAAACAGGGTGTTCATCTGAAAATGTCAAGACTAAAACCATTGAACTTTTGTCGTTGGCTTCCACTGTGTTATCTCCTGTATGATGCTCTCTGATCTTGATAGTTCACTGTCCTAGGAGCGATCTTGTGACCATTGTTCTGTCAATAAAATGTTACTCTTTGTAGAGTATGTATCATGGATTTCAAAGGAATAGAAATGAATTGCCCAAGCCAGCTTTCCTCACTGAAGTTTAATACGGTAATTTTTAGACAAATCAAATTTAAGTGTATGTCAGGTTAGTACTTTCCCCAAAAGCTTTAACTCTTATCCTGCATGTTATTATTGTTTATTGTTGCTATGTCCTCCTCTCCAATGTTTCACACAAAGCAGGATACTCTGTAGAAATGTTTGATGGAACATTTTCCTTATCTTCTATTATCATTTGTGTGGCATGGGCTCTGTAGTTTAAGAAATAATTTCAACTTGCTAACCTTTCAAAAGCCTTAAAATGATACATTTTAATCTATGAATCTAAAAAACCACTCTTTTTCTTGAGATATCAAACCACTATATATAAAGGCCTTTTTTGGAAAAGGGCTTTTGACTTCTGTGGCCTTCTTATGTGTATTTCTGAGATGTACAGGGACAAACAACTTTATTCTGCCTGGTGTATGGAAGAGATTTGCAAAGGTTATATGCCATCTTCACAAGTAGTATGTTGATGGTTTAAGGAAATGGTGCTGGTGCCCCATAGCCTTCAGGGCTGAATTTCCCAGATTACTCTACCCATCATTAAAAAGTCCTGAATGCAGATATATTCAAAATCTGTACATAAACCTATCCTTCTCTGACTTTAAACTACTATATTACTTCTTTATGACTTAAGTAATTATATTGCTAGGAGCAATATTTAGTCATTATGGTAAGCTTAATATATATATATATATATATTGATATATTTTGTTTTCCTGATATACTTTAAACATGCTTATTCTTACATTTGTGTTGAAATCAATTGTTTTTAATTGATGGCCTTGTGAGCTAAAGTTCTGTCTTGACAAGTGTGTATCCTCTGTTTGCATGCTATTTTTTAAGGCTTTTCTCAAGTAAATATGAACGTGTTCTCTTTTCACAAAACAACTTGGATGCCTAATCTTTTATTTTTTTGCCTTGGTATTAATGAAATCTTGCATGTAGCTTGCTTTTTATGGCACTTGAATGTACCAATGTGGATGGTTTCATCAATGTTGTGGTTTGGTTGATGTCTCAAATATTTGTTTTGAAATCTGCATTTCATAGGGTTATCAAACTAAGATCATTGCACTTGGTTTTACTTCTCAATGGTTTCTAGTTGATGAAACTTCTAAAGAATTTTTGTTTTTAAGATGAGGGCTTTTTATATCAAAAGAAAGAAAGAACAGTAGAGTAAAAAAATCAACATCTCCACGATTGTATTATTGTCTCTGTAGACATGTAGGAATAATTCCCTGGTATAAAAACTGCTGTTCTGTCATTATAACTTTTCTCAAAAAATGACAGAAGGAACAAGGAGTGGGTTAAATTTAAAAATCTGATATTAATGTGTATCTTTCATATCACAGGTTGTGTCTATTTATGACAAATATTTTGTAATTAAGCATATTTATTGATTCACTCATAATAAGAAAAAAGAGACCTCAAATCAACCTGAAATATCACAAAGCTATTCTCTAACACAGAAAGTGGTCATCATAATTATTCCCCTTTAGCTGTGAGATAGGGGTATAAGAGTTTTGAAACTTCACCTCAAATTTTGTTTCTCTTTGTATTAGAGTTAACCCCAAATCTAGTAAGTCTAGTGTAGTAAGCCAACAGTACTTTTCAGTTTTCTGAAGTGCAGCAGGAGTCCTCAGAGATCCTTACTGATGGTCAGAGGAGAAGGGCTAAGCCTTTATATTGGATGAAGCTGGACAGTACAAGCTCAAAAGATACACACATCACAGTTATCAGAGAAAAAATACTGGATGTTACAGCCTTGTATTACCTGACATTAATCTTCCAGTATTTGTAACATAAAGCTGTATAAATAGTCTCAGTTTCCTTTTCACACCTCATTACATTCTCATACCACAGACAGATCCAAATAACTTTGCATTGGTTGATAAGTAAAAAACAATTTGGACTAAAGTTATTAATACAGACCAGTAAAAAGTCTTGTTTTTTTCCCTTGGTTTTGCTATTAATCATTTCTAGGGAGACAGAGAAGTTGATTTAACTACCTGGTGCCCAGATTTGCACCTCATAACATAGAGACAAATGAACCTCATGAGAATAAATCTTTAGCATGTTCCAGGAACCAGAAGCTCTGGTTATCATTCAATTCTTGGTCTTTTGGGGACTGGGAATATGGAAACAAAAAAAAAACAAACACATTTTAACTTCTTGGAATTTTTTATATGAAAGTAAGCAATTAAATAGCTGTGTTTATTTTCAGTTAAATAGCTACTCCTTATTGGTATTTGAATAAACACATAATACTACTAAAGTTAAAAAATGTCTTTCCAAATTCATCATACTCTTAAGCAATTCATCTTATCCATATGGTATATACTTAGAGTGAACCATACTTGAAAATAAAGCCAGCATCAATATTTTGAACATATCTTTTAGCCATTTGCTTATGCTAATACTTGGAGTATGAAGGAGATTGTTTACATGGGTCAGTTTTACTATTTGTTCACATCTTTGGTAAAAGTTTTGAAGGAAGAAGGTTTTGATTCTTTTGACTAAGATTAGACTGGAATAATCTGTGGATTAGATTTCTAATTGTCATCCTAGATCCTAGTATATTTCTTTCTATTAAATATTATAAATTTTACTCTGAAATGTCTGTAGATATAAACCAATTCACCTTCTCTTACATTCCTAAGTCACTTCTTTAATACTTCCCACAGATAAGCCTATAGGACACCCCAGGCATTAGAGATTTGGTTATTTTTTTAGAAAGCATTTACAATCAAAATTTATATTTGGATGGGGAAGCCAGGATGGCTTAGTGGGTTAAGCGCTCACTTTGCAGCCCTGGGGACCAAGGATCGAATCCCGGCCCGGGCCCGTGCGGACGCATATGCTGAACTGGGGAGTGCCCCCAGTTCAGTTCTCACCGGGGCGAGACCCCGGCCCAGTTCCTGCCCTGTGCAGCCCTGTCCACCTGTGGAATGAAACTATGTGGAAGAACCAATGATTTGTAACTATGGAGACTGTTCTGGGCCCTCCCCCTTCTCTCTATCTCTGTCTCTGTATCTCTCTGTTTCTCTCTATCAAAAACAATAAAAATAAAAATAAATCTTTAAAAAAAAATTTATATTTGGGCTTGTCCAGTGATCATCTATTTTCAAAAGGAAAACAGAAAATATAATAATTTGAGATACATTGCTAAGAGGATTGAGTATAGTAAAGATACATAAAACTTCTCTATAGTTTTGCTTCCCTTTTATTCTTTTTCATACACATGAAAATCCCAAACTTCTTTACAGATTCTCTACCACATTGAGAAAGATTATTATATTGTTTCCATTAAAAATAGAAATTTTGCTCTTTCTTATTGCACTCAAACTTCCCCTATTATTTGTCTCCACTTTTAGTACCAATTTACAACTTCTTATTCTCTATTATGCGTGGCATGTGGGATAACTATCTGCTTCCTCTACACCAAGCTTGTCCAACCTGTGGTCCATGATGGCTTTAAATGTGGCCCAACACAAATTGGTAAACTTTCTTAAAGCATTATGAGTAATTTTTGTGATTTTTTTTTTTCTTTTTTTAAGCTCATTAGTTATTGTTAGTGTTAGCGTATTTTATGTGTGGACCAAGACAGTTCATCCAATGTGGCCCAGGGAAGCCAAAAAGTAGGACATCCCTGCTCTACACTGTATTGGATAGTTTCGGTTAAGTCTGCTCTCATTTCTGTATTTTGTTAACCCTCATGTCTTAGGATCTCCTTTTTACTGCAATGGAACATGATACAAAAAGGAACATTGGTGTAGACCTAGGAATGGGCACCTGAAATAGTTAAGAAGGTATGGTTATTGAAGTGAAGAAGCCATATAAAGTTAGATTGGAAGAGAAAGAGGGGTGGCTATGATCAACAATCACAAATTCATGGAGTGTTTTATCATACTAGAACTTGAAAGACAAAAAGAAGAGAAAATTGTTTATTACTCCCATAGATCAGAAATATAGACTAAAAGTTAAATAACTTTAATAATAGCCTAACTAAATATATAGATTATAGATTATTGAGGAAATGTATGCTTTTGGAATGCTTTTCTGATATTTTGTGATTGATACCCTAGAGGACAGCCCTCTCCTACACTGTAGTCACAATTTTATTTGGCATAAATAATAGAATAAATCTAACATTTCAAAGAATAAAAGAAGGTGGGAAGGCATATAGTCCGAACTTTCTCTTTGGATTCCCCCAAATCAATAAAAGATGCAGTTTAGTCTCCTTTCCTCCTCTACTGTCTCTTTAAAGAAGAATCTTCCATATGTATGGTATCTGATCTCAACAAAACACAGAGCATAAAAATTAAGAGGAAAACGTGGTTACTGCTATTCATTCATTTATTCATTGCCCACTAGGGCAATGAATTGCAGGATTACATCGTGGTAGCATTATCAGAATTTTAGGAGGATCCAACTCCTCTCCCCTACAAATAATGCTTAACTCTTTTGTAGAATATCATTTAGAGATTAGAGACCATGTAGTCTCCCAGCTTGTGATTAAATATCTCCCAAGATATTGCACATTATATCTTAGGACATCTCTGATTTTTGTATGTAAATCATTCTTATAATTAGTCAAAAATCTGTTTCCCTTTAGTTTTTTCATTTCTTGGTCATGAATGTAGGCATTCTGAAGAATTTCTCTTTCACATTATAAAATCTTCCCATAGTTAAAAGTAACCCTCATGTTGGAATTACTGTAGTCACAGTTCCTGCCTTCAGGTAACTTACTCTCTGCTATCCAGATCTGCCCCCAGTCTTTCTCCTAGCATGTTATCCTTCTGCTTTCTTCCTTCCTTTTTCTAACTTCCCTTGTTTTATCTGTTCTTTTTCTTCTGGCTCTGTTGCCCATAGGTTGCTTCTCTATGGTTCATTTAGCTTTATGTCTCTACCTATTGACTTGTCTTTTCTAAAAGAACGTTTTGAAATTCCTAAAAATCCCAGCTTCTTCATAGATAACACAGGCATTTGGGTTTTTATTTTTTAGATCAAATAATGAGGATGGGATAGTTTTGTAGCTTTAGAAACTCCTTGTAGCCCAGGATCAGTTGACAGGATAGTGTTACTATTATATTTTGAAGAAGTGTACAACCAGAGCCTGCATTCTAAGTTTGCTTGTCTTTTCTGACATCCTGAGTAGTCTTTACATACTTCATCACCCCCAAAGTGTGATATGATAAAATTATAGACACTTACTTTCTATTTAATATTCTGATTATGATTTAGCTCCCCACCAGGAAAAAAAAAATTAAAAAATTGAAATGTTGTTAATCCATCTCTTTTAGTTTGTGCCTGTCTTTTAAAAACTGTGAGATTCTCCAAAGGTGAGAGGCCTTGTTTTATTCAGCTCTGTTTGCCAGTCTATCATCTCTATATCTCAGATATACAACAATTGTTAAATTGAATTAAATGATTAGTCACAGATGGTAATGGATAAACTCTTAACTTTTCATTTAGAATCTCTTACATTGAAACGTAAATGTGTGTCAGATTAATCACCATATGCCCAGTGAGTACATGTAGGTAGCCCCCAAACACCATATGTGACCCAGTAGCCACTGTCTGTGTTATTAATCCTATGGTATGGTCCCTGATTTATTCAAAGAATCTGCATATACCTCTAAGATAGGTGTCAGTCTCACCTGTTAATATCTTGTAATTTGGTCCAATTAAAAGCTCTTATCCATTTACCACAGGTAATAATGAGCTGTTTCTACTATAGAATATATTATCAAGACTAAGGTGCTTATCTGTACATATTAAATTCATCTTGGAGTGTGATATTGTGAAGGGAACCAATTATTTGACAATCTGTTTACCTAAATTCCATTGCAGAGAGCAGTTTGATACCTTTGTCTTATGTTTTACATGATATAAAAGCACCAAATGTATCAAACTCTTGTGATACCAAGAGTTTATATATCAGATAGATCAGGGGTTGGCATACTTCTTCCATAAAGAGCCAGATTAAAAATATTTTAGGCTTTGCAGGTCATATATTCAGCTTTGCCTTTGTATAGTGAAAGCAGCATGGATAATAAGTAAACAAATGAATATGAAAGTGTCCCAATCAAACTTTACTTAAGGACACTGAAATTTGACTTTTATTTGATTTTTGTGTCACTAAATATTATTTCAATTATTTCCTATCCATTTAAAATTGTAAAATTATCCTTGGCTCATAGCCATACAAAAACAAAGGAGAAGGCTGGATTTGGCCTGCTGCTGTGGTTTGCTGACTCCTGATATAGGTCTAGAAAACGAGAGAACTGGTTAATTACATTTTCTGCCTTTGTATTCTTTTAATATATTTTTATTTATTTATTTTTATTTTTGACAGAGAGAGAGAGAGAGAGAGAGAGAGACAGAGACAGAGAGAGAACTGAACTGGGGGAGCTCCCAGTTCAGCATATGGTTCCGCACGGGCCGGGGCGGGATTCGATCCCCAGTCCCCGGCGCTACAAAGTGAACGCTTAACCCACTGAGCCATCCCAGCTTCCCCTGCCTTTGTATTCTTTTGAAGAGTTTTAGTTGCAATTTTACCATCTTCATTCAGTGT
>PVKE010046749.1:0-12156 GCA_004027555.1 Craseonycteris thonglongyai | reverse complement strand
GGCCACTGTGAACAGTGCTGCGATGAACATGCGGGTACAAACATCTTTAAAGATCAAGGTTTTCAAGTTTTTTGGGTAGATGCCCAGTAGAGGGATGGCTGGGTCATATGGTAATTCCATTCGTAATTTTTTGAGGAATCTCCATACAGCCTTCCATAGTGGTTGTACCAATTTACATTCCCACCAGCAGTGTATGAGGATTCCTTTTTCTCCACAGCCTCTCCAGCACTTGTTATCCCTTGTCTTGTTGATTATAGCCATTCTAACAGGTGTAAGATGGTATCTCATTGTGGTTTTTATTTGCATCTCCCTAATTGCTAGTGAGGTGGAGCATTTTTTCATATATCTGTTGGCCATATGTACTGACATCTATCTTGAAGCCCTTCATTCATGATTTCAGGTCCTGGCTTCTCCTGGTTGGGCTTTGATCATGCTTCTTTCCCAGTTCTGCATATTTAGTCCAGAACTTATAAAGTAAAAATCTTCCTCCCAGACTTAGAAATACATCTGGGAAATGCACACTTCGTGGACTCCCACAGCAGTGGGCTCATGCTAGAGCTGCCGTAATGTTGTCAACCTGATATCTCCCAAAGTGTTTATTATAATATGAGGCTAAACTTCAATTACAGCAGAAGTGATAGCACTTTTCACATCAACCTGAAGTTCAAGAATATTACTTTTTAAATATGTCTATACATGGGCATATTTTGAAACGTAAACTGTCAAGCTAAGTAAATGGGAAAAAAAGAAGCAGAAAAATGTGTGTTTGGTTATTTATCTGGCATGAAAATAAGAACTGCAATTCACAAATATTACGGAACTTTCTTATTTGTATTTAATTTATTTACTAAATTGAAATATTACTTGATAAATAAAGTAACATCTGAAGTGAGAAACAGAGGGAGATAAACAAGTGTAGAACTCGAACAGATTTCCTAATAATGAAATTTACTTAGACAGAAAAACATGGAATTATTAAGAGAAATGGCAATCAGAACTAATTTACAAGATCGAGAATCCCTCCAGTGAGCATGAAATTATTGTTATAACATTCACAGAGCATCTGGACAGAGGAATAATATGTTGTGCAATGAGACAGACATGATGATGACGCTGGCAAGGAATGGTGTAGAGAAATCATATTTTTTCTATTTAAAGATGGTGCTGCAGATGGTATCACTGACTTCTGAACAGAAGAAGGCTGGTGGAAAATAAGAATTGGTGACCTAAAGTTCTTTTCATGCTGAGTACAAATCTGTCTGACCGATTCAGTGTATTCACAGAAACCTTGCTATTGGTAGCATTCTCCTTAAAGACTTAGAAACCATGTGATGCCTCTCCAAGGGAGGCTCCTCATTTACAAATTATGCATTTCAGAGTCACCCAATCATAACTCTTCCTGATTTATTGCATCAGGGACATTCAAGGATGTCCTCCTAATTATATTAAAGGAATAAAGTTGAAATAAAAAACAGAGATATAGCTTCATATTTGCTTTTGATTTCCCTATTCATATTCCAGCTGAATTGAACACACATGGTTAGATTTGCTAGAACACGTTAGCTTACTACTCATTTAAAATAAATGAATTTAACACAACCAGTCTTATTCAATAATCCTAGTCAACTGTCTCAATCACTCAAGAACAAACATTTTGAGAAACAATATTCACAGTAAGCTATCTTGAGCTATTACAAGTTTTAAAGATTAAAAAAATTAAAATTCAATTTGAGAAACTTGCATCTTTTTATTGTTTCCTCTTAGAATATTAACATAGCAGTGGAAATTTAGGATGGAATATTATATGAAATGTTTGGCATAGGGTTAAGTGCTAAAAAATAACGGTTCTCTTCCCTTAGTGTTCTAAAGCAGGTAACTTTAGTCAACAATGACATACAAATTAGATCATACTTAACAGCACCCTAACATACATGGATCACCACAATTTAAATGGAAAGTATAGGCCAGAATCAAGACATGGAATTGTCTCATTCACTTGTGTAAGGGGAAGAGGAGAAACCCCAAGCCTGCTCTAGGATGAAGGTAAGGATTAAAAAGCCCAGGATGATGGTCATTTTGATTAAAAGTGGTTTCTAATTATTAGTTCTTTAGTCAAATTCTCCACAAATTGCTCAGAGAAACTCTAATCATAGAATCTATATTTTAAATTACAGGTGCCACTCTTGATTCAAGAAAGAAAAGGCTACATATTTTAGTATAGGTTTATTCTAATTCTAAGAAATCCAAAGGCAACAAAATATTTAAATTTTTATTATCATTTCCCAAATGTTTATCAAGCACCACCTGGATCTCTTTGTTTTTCAGATGTGCCTCTTACTTATTATATTGCTAATCAAATTTTAAAATTGAAGAAGGCTGGTTCTACAGTCTCCTAAGCATTTCTAACTCATATGAAATTTTAGAGAAAGCTGGCTCCACTCTAACTGTATTCTGTTTTAATAAAATCATTGGAAATAATTTTGAGATTATATCTCTCTGTGATCCTTTTCACTTTCATGCAAGGAACTCATTCTTGCATTAGCAAGGTTCTAGGTGTGCTGTGATGCATAGAAAATAAAATAATAAACAAGGTCCTTCTAGTTAAACAACTTCAAATGTATAATAGGATTATTGATCCCTGTAGTAGATGGTTTAGTTACTAGAAATATATTTGTTTTTAAAAAATGAATGAATAAATATCTGGTAAACTGTTAATAGTTTAAAAGTGAATACTGAAAACATCAATCTCTGTGATTACAGGCATTAAAGAATTTTAGCCATAATGGTTGAACCGCTCCGAAGTTTTAAGTTCTTGACTCATATCATCTCTATTATTCATTATAGCAATATTAGGAGGGCGGCATTATTATCCTCATTTGTCACATTGAAAAAAAAAACAAAAAACAAAAACAAACAAACACAAAAAACAACCATGAGGCTCTGAGAGTTTTGGAGATTCAGTCAAAGTTAAATTGCTACTAAGTACCAGTGTGGTCATAAGAGTGGCTCATGTCCATGTAGCATTTGCTAAGATGCATTTGAAAACATCAGTGCACCTGACAATTTCACTGCATAGAGGCTTTAATTGTCATATGGTGTATTTTCTCACCCTTGCCTAATCCATACGAAGAATGTTTTGGAAGAATGCTAGATAATGGCAGGCTTACAATCTTAGAACATTTATTGAAACAATGACACATTTCCAAATAAGGCTCAGAGAGGTAGATTGTAAAACAAACAAGGCCTGGAGTAAGAAAAATGGATACAAGCATAGTGTGTACACATTTCTAACACTGGAAATTCCAAGATAAAATTGAGATTGGTTCACTTATGACTTCAATTGAAAACACTAATGAGATTCTAATGTGACCAAGGACCAAGAGACAGTAATTGAAAAAAAAGAAATACAGGGACAAAAGTGATCACTTTTGACAGTCCAGCATGGTTTTGGACACCTCTGTGATACTATCAACTAATGAAATAGGTTTCTACATTGCAACATTATTACAAATTAATTATTAAAATTCTATCTTGCAATGCAATAATTATTAATAAATATCAAAGACATATACTTGACTATTTATATTAGGAATCTTTGTACACTTATGGAGTTTTTAAGAGATAATTCATTACAACCATATTATCCATATTGTAATTCATTATACTATATAACTTTAGTAGTATACAAGGTCCAACAGAAGTAATGCCCCTTTTTTATGAGCCAGTAATCTACCAAATATTTTATTACAAAATCACAGCAGGTAATTCCATAACATAACAATACACATGCTAGCACACTATATGACATTTTTGGTGAAACATCCAAATTCCCATCTAGCTCATGCGAGACAAAGCAAGCCTTACAATGTTACAGTGTTACTTCTTACAGAAGTTACTAAAGATTACACATGATAATATGGTCATTGTCCTAAAGAAGCTTCTAGTCTCATATGTGAAAATAACGTAGATCTACTGATAGAGAAAAAGATACAAGGATATAAGACAAAAATAAGGTAAAGAGAATACAGTAGAAGAGAAGCATAATTAAATTACTCTGAGATGCTTAATGGCATTTAAACATATCCTTGAACAATATGTACTGTTTTAAATACAAAGATCAAGGTCATTTTGACCAAAGGACACAACACAAATCAAAGCATTAAGCGTGTTCAGGGAAAACCAAGTAATATATTAATAGTTTGGGTACAGACTACATGAATTGCACCCTTAGGAGGTGGGACAAGTTAGCATCACATTTTCAGGAGCTTTGAATGAGTGTACTTGTATATAACATTTGTAATAAAACATAATTGCTGAATATTTTTTATTGTTTTTGACAGAGACAGCGAGAAAGACAGGGAGAGAGAGAAACAGAGAGACGGGGAGGGCCCAGAGCAGTCTCCATAGTTGTATGTCATCAGTTTTCAACATGGTTTCATTCCACAAAGGTGGGCAGGGGCCGAGCAAGGCAAGAACTGGGATGGGGGCCTCCTGCATGGGAGACACGCCCTCTCAGGCCAGGGGCCAAACCAGGGGGCAAGAACCGAACTGGGGGCCGCCTGCATGAGAAGCACACTCCAGTTCAGCATATGAGTTCGCATGGGCCAGGGTCGGGATTTGATCCTCAGTCCCCAGGGCTGCAAAAGCGAGCACTTACCTCACTGAGCCATCCCAGCTTCCCCATGGATATATTTTAAAAGGATTGAGTATATAACCAGAATGATAACTTAGAAAGATCATTCTGGTAATTTCCTGAAGGTTTAACTAATCAGTGGAATGGACAGAGACAAGGGACCATTTGAGGATAATCCAGGTGTTGGGAAATAGGAGACTAGACCAGGGTGATGACAATTAGAATTACAGATCAGGGACTAATGCAAAGCCCAGAGGTAAGTCTGGCATGAATATTAAAAACTAATAAATAAAACAAGACTTGAAACTCACTGGATTTAAGAGTTAGTGCTCAACGTGAAAGGGTAATCAATGCACCGTGAGTTTCCAAGAGCAATAAGATGTAGAAGCCGCAGAGTTACTGAAATCTAAGTAGCAGTGTTCAGTATTCATTGGGCAGCTTGAAATGTGTAGCTTGAGCCTCCGTACGTGAGTGGTTGGGAGTGAAAGCACTGACTGAGGAATTTAAGGAGCGATGGTAACCAACCAATCCAGCTGGAGCTACAGCAGCTGCATCACAATGCCCAGAGAGAGTGGGCCAATGACTCCAGTGGCGGTCAGAAGCCATCACTTCGGAGCTAAGGAGACAGAGAAAGCGGAGGTATAAAGAGAACCTAAGTAAGCGTTGTGTCCAGCAGGAAGAGTGCTCCTAAGGCAGGCTGCTGAGTAATAGGAGATGCGACAGTGATCCAGAAAGGTGAAGTGGAGCACAGGGTATCCGATCAGCAGCCTTAGAGTGCCTGTGTTCACTCTACTTAGACTCCAGGCCCCTGTCCTCCGACCTCACTGAGCCTGGGTAGCGCCCCCTGGTGTCAGCATGCCCGCCCCGTGCCCACCCCCAACCCAACCTCCACGAGCAGATGCAAAAAGTTGAGAGATTATGAGACCAGGTTTTAAACCAGGCACACACTTTTATCGTATTGAGAACATATCTTCTTATTCCAAGTGTGTAACAGCAGTTATTTCCTATTTGTTATCCAAGAGCAGGTGTTCTTACCCTAGTGCTGCTACAATATGGCAGGATCAGCATAGATTCGGCTTCCAAAGAGAGAAACACACCATGAAAAACCTCTCTGTTAATTGAGAGCGAGATTTGTTTCAGGATAGGAAAAAAGAGATATATATTTCTCAATAGACAGTAAACTTAGGGATCTTTTTATTTATTTATTTTTTTACAAGAGGTATTCTTACATGATTCTTACCTATATAATCAGATCCACCATAAACAATAGCAGCAGACATTACAGAGCACTCTGGCATTTTTAAGCATGTAAGTATTCTCTTCTTGCCCTGTACATGCCTGGATCGATTTCTGTTGGTACGCAGTGTTGGTTGTATCTAGGCACACGGTTGAGAGGGTGTGTGTGTGTGTGTGTGCACACATGTGCAAAAGAGAGACACTAAGAATAAGAAGAGGCAGATCAAGAGAGAGAGAAGAGTGAAGCACGTCCAGGCGTGCTTATTTCAAAATGGTATCTCTAATAATTATAACTGATATCTTAAAGTATCCTCATCTTTAGCAATACTCTGTGCATGTAATTAAAAAGCATACTTCTAACAGGAGCCAGTTGCCCCAGTACTCACAGAAGGGAGGCTCCTCATCTTCAGTCTTTTTTTTCCTTCAACACATTTTGTCATGAAATAAGGCAAAGGAAGAGGCTGGTCTCTGATGGGGGCTCCTTCCTGTCCCCCTTTCATTCCATGTCTGTTACTTTGAGCCCCTGCTATCCCCCCCCCCCCCATTCCTTAACCTTCACAGAGCACTGATCAAATAATTAGCTACATTTCTTCTGGCTCATGAAAAGATCATTTATTCAGTCATTGAATCACCTCTCCTGTGAGTCGTATAATTAGATGAAGACAAACAAAAGTCTGCACAAGCTCCTTAGACTAGACCTCTGAATGTAATGTATTTATGTTTTCTTGATTATGGCTGTTCTTTTCCCATCTGTATCCCTTCTTTTCTATTGGCCTGACACACAAAAGAAATTAAATTACATTTCAGATAATTGATATCTCTACTCCTCTTGGCAAAAGAAAGAGGACATTTTATTTATCTCATTACAATGTGAAAAAAATGTAATATGATTGAGGATGTGGAAACTACCTCAGCTCAGCTTTCTGTAACTATTCTGATGGTTTGAAAGACCGCTATCAAGAGCATTCACTCATTCCAAATACACACACATTCATACTTGAAACAATCTTATATCTGTACTCCCTACCTGATTGTCATCTGTACAGAAAGTAAATTGTTGTTGTGGCTTATCAAAATAATTTATTTCTAATGGAAAAACTAGGACCTCAGTGTGAGAGTCAATGATGCGATGTAGTACCTACGGCATACATTTTGGGGTCTTGTGAAGTGTAGGTCCTAGAATACAGTATCTGTGCTGTAGAGAGGATAGAAACGCCTTCCGTATTAACGTTACCTGCTTTCCCTGACTGAATCGTAACACACCAGGAACTTGTCCCTTCATCATTGTCCCATGCCTTCTGGTCATGTCCAAGTTTATATGCAGGAAGCACTGAATGCTTGTTTTGGAAAATTCTGGTTTATAAATGGAGTTTGTTTTGTTTTTTTATTATTAAAAATAAAAGATTCCCCACGGTTCCTGGAAGTTCTACCATATCAGATCCTTTCCTTAGAATTAGAGGTTTGTATAAATACCAGGCTAGAGAGGTGGGTGAAATAATGGATTGAGACATAGGTGAGATGGCTTCAAATTCTGTCTTTATCGGGGCAGCTCACTGTAATTTTTAAACGTCGTTAGGCAAGCTACTTAAACAGTCACCAAATATCCATACCAAATATCTTCTGAACCCACTTTTGACGTTTTGTTTCTATTCCGTTTTCTGAGTTCCACCTCACCAAGGTAGCAGCCCCAATCTGCCCTTACAGCCTCGCTGAAAGATGCAGTGTAAACGCTCATGACTTAGAAAGATTCAGATTCACTCAACCTGAAGGAGCTGGGGGTCAGCGGTGTTGAGCAGAGTTGGTATTGCTGGAGAGGGCGGTGGTGTGCTAAAGGAAAATGAAATGCTTTCCGCGTAGTGCCGGGGGCCTGGGGACACCGAGCAGGGCCTCGTGACACGGCGCCTGCCGTGGGGCCCGTGACAGGGCAGCGACACAGCTCCTGGATCTGCACAGGGCTGCGATTTGGCTGTTGTTCTTGGTGGCCTGGCTCCAGAGCCAGATTTCCTGCTCCTCCTTCAGTTTATGTAAACTACCTACCATCCTTTACCAGATTGCCTTTTCTAAATCTGTTCGCGTAGATTCCAGTGTTTATAAATAAGAACCCTAACTGAAATACATATTAAGGAACCTGCAGTTTCGCGTGCCTGTAGGCTAACATTCGAATCTCGAATGCCAATGAGAGAGATCTTTTAAGCCAAGCAGACCCGGTATAATCCATTAGTGAGTGGCAGGGAATTTAATCGCTGGGGCTTTGCTCCACCCCCTCGAGCTAAACCCAGCTCTAGCTATTGGATCGTACTCACACACTGGCTCAGGAGTGCTCAATCTTCTCATTTCTGAAAGGAACAGGAAATGTTTTTTATTACTTAACATCTTCCAACCCTCCAAGTATTGGCAATTAATAAAAATGCTTTAAATCATGGTGGGATCAGAGAAGAGATAGCTACGTTCTGAACGGGGCTGTGGGTTTCCAGTTTATGAACCTAAAATGATTTGTCATGCTGCCCCCTTCCTCTGTGACAGACAGTAAGCTAAATTGCTTCACTAAGACGTATTTCACAGCCACCACCCTCTCTGTGAGGAGCAGGCAGTGAGAGAACAGGATCAGACACAGGGCAAGGGGAAGGTGTGACAGATTAAACAATATTGAAAGAGAATCCCTACTCTTGGTTTAGATAACACTAGATTTTTAAACATGAAAATGAAGTATCTGGGTCATACCAAACATCTTACAAACATGAAAACATAAAGGTAACAAGAAATAAAAATCTCCCTGGAAAATATATATGCATATGCATACAACCATGCTGGAGATAGGAAGCAGAATTTATTCCTCTAGGGTTATAGACAGAGACTGGAGAAAAATAAACTTGCTAACTCTTATACCTTAAAGAGAGTACATTAATAAAGAAATCGAGTCTGTATTTCTTGTTGACCACTGCATCTTTAGTGCCCTAGCTGAGTAGAAAGTCAATATTTGTTAAATCAATTATCATGTATTTATGAGCGTGAATAAAATGTGTACGCTCTGCTGGCAGAACTATTTGTTTCAGTAGAATTGTTGAACAATAGCCATTCAGAACCAGAGAAAATTTTAGACTTAATCCAGTATAGCTATGTCAGTTTACCTATAGAGATACAATGAAATACATCAGCTAGCCAGAGTCATCAATAGTCTTACTGCAGTGATAGAACAAACCTCCGCAGACGTTAGATCACAGCCCTAACATGACTGTAGAACTAGAGTATGTTAAAGACCCCAAATAATGTTATTTTTCAGCAAGCATGCATCTATACCTTGAACTTAATGACTTCTAAAGGAGAATATATAAATCCAGACACATTACGTATGTGTAATATATTGCAATATACACATGCATTACCCTATGACTTGTATTTGGGTTAGTTTCCTCTTAATACATGATTTTATGCTGTTGCTCCATATATGACATCTAACATATTAGAGTTCATCTACGTCCATTTTGACAATATGTTTAGACCAAAAAATATCCTATTGGTAAGAATGTTTCCAAGATTTTTTGGAATGTTCTTTAGTTATGTCTCCATGTTGGTCTTTTCATATCTGTGCTCTTCTGTTGATGGCTTCTCTTCCAGGTGATGGGAATCAACTTGCAGCCATGCCCACTCTACACATTGGTACATGACATGCCAACAGCGTAAGGGCTCGGGGCCTGCAACTCTCTGCAGTACGAAGTCCCCATTCTCATATTCCTCAGTCTCTCTGGGGATTGTATGTCACCTCCACTAACTAGTAGTTTCACAAAAATTTTACAATGTTATTTTAAATTGTACAAGGGCTGTCCAGAAAGTATCCAGCCATCTAATATGAAACATAGAGGCATTTATGGCTGGATTTTTCCCAGACAGCCCTCATGTATTTTATATTCCATCCCACATTGTTAAAATCTAGAAAAAAATGCCTTAATATAAAAATGAAACACAGATTACTTATTTAGGAAGTTTGTTAAAAATAAATCACATTATTAGTGCTTGCTGCTAACAACAGTGAGTAAATAACAAGCATCATAGAATAAGCATAGAGTTTACAGTTAAAACTACTTCAAAATGTCGATGACTACAACTGTGAGCAAATTAATTAATTCTGCTCAGTAAGCCACAGTATCCCCACTTGTAAACTGTTGATAAAGGTACCTATTTTGCTAGATTGCTGATAAGATTAAAAACTGGATTTATTTACAAAGTTTAATAATTGCCATTGCATTTTTTTCCTTTTATTTTATGATCACCTACATGACAGTTACATGCCTGTCATACACCAGTTCTCTCCTCAAACTGTAGTTGCATACATCCCCAGCATCTGCTATACTCTCATGGTTCCATGGCGGCTTTACAGCGAAGAGGTACTGAGCTGTCCTGAACTCCTGGGTCCCTGACCTCACCCCTCCTTCAGGTAAAAAACTAGATCAGAAAGAAACAAGTTGAGTTGTTCTAACTAAAGCCCTAAACTTTCATTTAATAATTAAAGGGGGGAAAAGCGTCTCTACTTCCAGATGTTAACATGAGGCAAACCAAAGACAAGGCAAAGATATGGCAGAGAAGCTATGCAAGAGAAGCATAGAGAAATAATTTATAAAGTACTGTTGGTAAACATTTTATTGTAAGTCAATGCATACCATTGAGTTGAGGCAAAAGACTGTAAGTTATTTGATCATGTTTATGTTATTCAGCATTTACACTATTTCTAATTTTTAATGTTTAAAGACAATTCTGAAATACATGTTTTTGCCACTATTTTTTATAGTTTCCTTGAGATTCTTTTCCAGGACGAGGATTATTGGCCCAAACAATGTGACTGTGTTTACAGTCTTGTAATATTTTTGCATCGTACCATGTGACTTTGTGACCTTTTATGAAGACTGTCCAGAGTATATCCAGTGTATCCATTCTCATTACACTGACAATGGCTGAATGGTTTACAGACAGCTCTTGGATTCTCCTTCTCTTTATTAATACGTGAGAAAGCTCATTTATTGTCATTTGGTCCACAGTTAGAAATAATCTTTAAAAATTGTTTTTTCAAAATGGATAGGCAAGAAATATGCCAAAGGATATCTTAGTTTCTGATTCTTTAAATGTTGATTAGTTGAAGAAAATTTTAATATGCTTAATGATCATGGCCCTCTTCTTATTAAGAGTCTTTTCCAGATTTTAGAGCAGAATTTTTATATAATGATAAATTAAAAAGCAAAATAAAAAGAATATATAATTGTAGTGATGTATAAAATCAGCTAGTCAAAGAAAAAAAAAGTTACTAGAAGCCAACAGAATTGGATTCTGCTTTTTTCCCTTAAATTGCTGCAGATTAAGCTTCCTTAAACAAACTATATTCAATTCATATAAGATTTTCAATTATGTGAAATTGCTGAAACTTTAAGAAATGTTAATGTATATTGGGTTTTACACTTTCACAGGCTAACTGTGAACCTTTTTGTAAACATAAATTACTCTAACAATAACAGTTTTTATATCTCTATCTATGATGATGCTACAATAGTTACTAAACAATTATGACAAATAAAACACCTGAGATTGAAAACTCCCAGTTAGATACCTCACACAATTTAAAGGGAAAAAAAATATTATGTAAAGATATCTTGGCTCCACCCTTAGGTTCTATGTGTAAACTTGGCTTCTTGCAACTGGGTGTGTACCTGCCAGATCAATGCCCAGGGCCCAGCCCAGGGGGTCAGAGAAGGGCTGAGTGGGGTGGGTGTGGAGGACCAAGTGACTTTGGCTGATAGCAAGAAGAGTGCTCCTCAAAAGGAAAAATCTTTTCATTGCAAATTTTTAAAAAGATATCTTAGAAGTTAACTCCATAGGCATGTAATTATACAAATGAGTTAAGAGGTATTCATAGCTGAATAATTACATTAGTCTAAAAATGTATGTTAAATATGCTTTAAGATGCTTGAAATGTTAAGATACTTGAGAATAGATTTCAAGATATTTGAGAATATTTTAATATTGAAATATTAAATCCTTAGTCTCTAAAAATGTTCAGGCTAATCATAAAATCATGTTGAATTTCCACACAATCCAAGCTGTTAGTACACAGTGCCCACTCCTGTCTACAACCAGAGGTAACAGAGTGAGCAAACGAGCCATTCACTCAAAATAACTTTAACAGAATATAGGTTTAATTCTAAAATTGTTATTTCTTGGATTTTAGGAGATGTTTTTCTATCTTTTTCTCTCTCTACCTCACTTTTTCTCTTTCACTTTTACTCTCACACTCTTTCTCTTCT
>PVKE010046748.1:0-12140 GCA_004027555.1 Craseonycteris thonglongyai | reverse complement strand
TAATACTGTCCCTTATTTTTCTCTCAGTGTAATGACCGCAGTTTAGAGATCTGTTGCCGAGAATGCTCACTTATCAAGGAAATAGATAGGTAAGAAAAGCAATTTAATTTAAAACAAAGAAAAGGTACTTACATTTTAAACAGAAGAAAAATTGAAACTCAACGTGGTCACCGAGGATAAATAATATCGATTGATAATAATACTGTTAATACAAAAGAAAAGAAGCTACCGTATGCCACTACCAAATATTCAAGCTAACTGACTGTGTTCTTCGATGAGTCGAGTCGTAACTGTTGCGCTCACGCGTTGCGTTGGTGACAAGTGTAACACATAAGTCAAAATGTATTGTCTGGGTGGGCGGAGATCACAGTGTCAGGCTGTCAGAATTCTAGGAATTTATGACCTTGGTAAATTCCCAGAATGCATTAAACTATTGCTAGAAAGTTTTGTCTTCTACAATCGCTTCAAAGTCCATGGTACACGGAATTCCACCCCAGACATTGCGAGCGATTGACGATTGACCAAAATTGGCCTCGCAATCGACTGGTCAACCGCGATCGACTTGTTGGCCACCCCTGGTCTAATGCATATCCACACCCAATGGCACTCTCAAACCACCACTGCGTGCCTCTCCTGTCAGCATTAAAGCAGCACCAAAGGGGTTCTAGAAGAGAAAGTGAAACCAAAAGCAAGCTGGGCAGTTACATATCTTTGGCCACCCAGAGCCTATTTCGCACTGTTAATGTTACAGAAACGGTTGAAGGTGGCCCCTATGCAGAGGCCCCACGTTGTTTACTTCTTCACAGCAGGCTGACAGTGAACTCAAAGTCTGCAAAGGTCAAGTTCAAATTTTCAGACCTCAAATTGCTTTAAATATAGCACAAATGAGCATATTTTTAGCCTTTTGGAGTGTGTCTATTTAGCATACCCTGCAAAACTGCACCCAACATCCGCTAGTCACAAATAAGAGACATCCCGAGGCTGTGAAAGACTCCGGGTCATGGTCCCCATCATGGCTCCCTTCCAAGGCTCACTGCATCAGAGAAGCACCACCTAGACACGTGAGCCCTGCCCAGGTTTGCCCCTCCCCTGGGAGTTTCCCTGCTCACTTCCCCCTCTGGGTGCTGGTCCTGCGTCACTGTCTCTGGAAGGTGTACTTCGTGAGGGACTTCCACACACAATGCTGTCAAAGCACCCCCCAAAAAGCTCAGTGTGTGCTACTGCCGTCTCAGATCTTTTTCCATGGTCAGCTCCAACATCCTCTCACACACCGCGTTACCCCTGAAGAACCATTCCTCTCTCTTAGTCTCAGTGTTAAGAAGACTGACCCTAGCTCCCACACATGTAACTGAGGCCTAAGCTTATCACATGCCTTTGGTGACAGTGATTGGCTCAGAAATGGACCAACAAAGGCCCCTGAGCTGGAAAGAGAGCTTTGCTGCACCTTCTAGGAGGAAAACAGGCACTTTTTCACATGGACTGGGATCTGAGAAGACTTTGAGCTGCAATAGCCATCTTATGACCAGGATGAAATAATCTGCCCAAGGAAACAGAAGCAAGAGATGAAAAGAGAGAAACAGATCTGATCACACTGCAGATTCAAATGATGATAAACAGCAAATTTCTTCTTGCTCGCTTAAGCCATCTGTCAAGTGCAATCAAAAGAATCCTCAGCTGTACCAAAGGCCAGGTTGGAAAAAGAATAGGATACCCAATGGAAAAGGAGACTTTGTGGCCAATAGAGAACCTGGGAAGTTCTGGTTGTTTTTTTGTTTTATTTTTTGAAGATTTGTTTTTATTGTTTTTTTGACAGAGAGACAGAGATAGACAGAGAGAAGGGGTGGGCCCAGAGCAGTCTCCATAGTTGACAGAATTAGTTTTTCCATATAGTTTCACTCCACAGGTGGGTGCAGGGCTGCGCAGGGCAGGAACTGGGCCGGGAGCCTCCTGCATAGGCCCCGGCAAGAACTGAACTGGGGGCACACCCCAGTTCAGCATACGGTCCAGCTGGTCCAGGGCCAGGATTCAATCCTCCAGCTCCGGGGCTGCAAAGCGAGCACTTAACCCGCTGAGCCATCCCAGCTTCCTGGTTCTGGTTTTTAATGGCAACTTCTTCTAACACTTGAGTTGTCTGTCACCAGGTAAGCTCAAAATATAAATATCCTCATTTAAAATAAAAATTTATGATCAAGAAAAGTAATTCTAAAAATTAGAGCAGCCTATAGATAACAATACTATATTGTATACTTTAAAACCTGTTAAAGAGTAGTTCTCATGTTAAGTGTTCTTAACCACAGTAAAATTATATGTAAGTAGATAAATAGTAGATACATGATAAATGATTGACAGCTAGACAGATATAGAATAAATAAATAAGTAAAACAGATAAATTATATCAAAGCAAAAAATTTGGGGGACGGATAAAAATTAAAGAACCGATGATGGAGAAAATCTCTAATGAGGTATTAAAAAGCCTTTTTTTCCATAAACTACAAATTTGTTATAAAAACAAGGCTATAAAACACAAAGCACAGGATATAAAATAAAATTTTAAGGAACAAAACTGGCCCATCATAATGCAAATCGCAAAATGTTTCAAATAAAAGTGTATTCAAGTTAATTTTTTCAGCAAAGTATTATGGAAGGCATTTTGCTCTCAAATCAGGATTTCACCCTATTTCTTCAAAGACTTCTGTGCTGCCTCCTTATAAGGCCCATTGCCCTCCAACTACGGCCTTATCTTTCTCTTACTCTTCATGGCCAAACCTCTTTACAAAACCACTTTCTTTAGGGATTTACATTTCTTCTCTCTGGATTCCTCATTTGGGGGCAACTGGGCTCCCATCCTTGTGTTAAAACTTAACATTGCTCTTCTTATGCTCACTAATAACCTCCAAAAGGCAAAATGCAATGGTTCTTTTTCAATCTTCCATCTGCTCAACCTCTGACACTCCTGACTCCCTTTCTACCACTTGAAGCTCTCTTCCCTCCCCTTCCATGACACCATGCTCTCCTGCCTATTCATTTGTATCTCTTAATTTATGTATCTTGTGTTAGCTCCTCTTCCTATCCCTCCCCTTAAGCTTGTCATCCTCAACAACATATAGTATTCTATCTGTAAAGTACCACATCCTTCTCCATATGCCTTATTGAGGGCTCTAAGCTATAGGTAAGAACATCAATTTAGTAGTGAAAATACCAAGGTTTTTAAAGCAAAATAATTTGTTTTAAGTGCTCCAAAAGCTGAAAAATAATATTCTCAAGAGGAATTTGAATGGCTCATCTTATGGGCAATAAAAGATTTATACTAAAGACCCTAAAATTGCTCAGATAACAAGGAGAACTAACACCGGACTTGCTTCAGTCCCTGAAAATTCCCATACATCTCCAACAAATCAACAATTTCTTCCCAGCATCCCTGTCACCCACTCGAAACACTCATCAACTTGTCACAGCCCAACAGGGCAAATTTTGTGTAACTGAGGATGTACTATAGTGTCTCTAAGTCAAATCATGAGTAAAGGAAATTCTAACTCAAAAATCTTGATAGTACCAGGATACATTACCTAGGCTTCACAAAGTGTCTTATTTACCAAGCTAAATATAATAGACATAGTTGTTGACCTTAAAATAACAACATGCTTTCTTCAAGATTTATTGTTATTGTTTTTTGAGAGAGAGAGACAGACCGAGAGAAGAGGGAGGGCCCAGAGCAGTCTCCATAGTTGACAGCATTAGTTTTCCATATAGTTTTACTCCACAGGTGGACGCAGGGCTGCGCAGGGCAGGAACTGGGCCGGGAGCCTCCCGCATAGGCCCTGGCAAGAACTGAACTGGGCACACACCCCAGTTCAACATATGAGTCCGCATGGGCAGGAGCCAGGATTTGACCCTTGGTCTCCCGGGTTGCAAAGCAAACGCTTAACCCACTGAGCCATCCAGCTTCCCCAATAACATGCTTTCTCCATTCCACCACTGGCTTTCTGTCAACCAACATCAACACCATCCTTTCCCAAATACTGTTTTGAAATGGCAAGCTTATCTTAACTAGGTGAACTACAATGTCAACAACCATTGGAAATTTGTAGTAACACAATGAAACAAAAGCAGAAAAAAATCTGGTTGAAATATCATTTGTTCCTTTCCAAGAACGAATAGAGTTGAAATTACCAAACCAAATAAATTCCACCAATTTTACTAATATACTTTAAAATCAATTCAAATTCACCTTATCAAAATTGATTTATATTTCCAAACTGTAATTTGATTGTCCATGCTAATGCCACCCACTAAATTTTACAGCATTAATTTGTATAAAATGTAAAGATAAACTAACATTTTTATAAAAACCCAAAGTCACATGTGCCTTTAAAAAGTAGCTTAGGTTTAAATCAAAGAAACTACAAACATTTTTTAACTTCAAGAATATCACCCCACACCCCTTCTGTAATAAAAGAGCCCCATACAGCCACTAATATTGCACATTTCAGTTATTTCCCTCTAAAAAGCATAATATGGAAAAACTTTTAATTTAAATTCTGGAATGGTAGGTAGTAGTCTGAATAATGGAACATATTAGGCAAATATTCTTCAAGTAGCTCATAAAATTAGATTTCCTATTTCTTTATCATTTATTTCTCATTAATAAATATTAACACCAAACCTTACTGCAGCAAATAAATGTTCCTTTGAGTTTTTGCAAATGTATAAAATTTGCTTTCAAAATAGTTTCTCAACACACAAACAAATAAAAAGTTTAATAATGCAGCACATAGACGATGTATTAATAATACTATGGAACGGTACACCTGAAACCTATGTAACTTTTACTAACCAATGTCACCCCAATAAATTTAACAATAAAAAATATTTAAAAAATAGTAATTACCCTTATGCTAATTTCAAATAATATGTTACCATCCCACATATAACCTCTCTGATTACTGGAGGGCGATGCCTGGAGAAACTTTTCCTATAAACCACAGCACCAACCAAAACAATAAAATTGAAAAATCAAATATCTTACCAGAAGTTACTCAATATGTTTTTCCCAATCTATAAAAAAATCAAAGTTACGGTATGCATTAACTTTGGCCAAACCAAGGCACATTCTATAGGAGAGTTGATTTAGGAAGAAGGTAAATCTACTCACAGCCTAGACCCAGAAGCAGTTTAGTATGGTTAACACCACAATCTTCTGGAAGCAGAGCCTGATTAGAATCCCTCCTCTACCATTTACTAAGTGGCTCTTGGGTAAATTATTCAACCTGTAGAGCACATAGAACACTGTCTGGTACCGAGCAAACTGGATACCTCTAGATTGCTGTGACTTGGCATCCGCTGGGAGGCTGTCAGAAATTCAGGCTCTCAGGTCCAATTCCAAAATTACAGAACCAGAACATGCATTTTTTATCATGATCCTATTTTGATTCAAACTCAAATTATACTTTGAGAAGTGCAGCTAGAAAACACTTTTACATCATATTCGAAGATTTTACCTATTATAATTAATTTCTTTTAAAAACCATTCTGTTGCTTTTTTGCAACTTGACAAACTTGCACTTATTTTTAGTAAAAAGCAAAGTATTAGCTGGGATCAAAATTCCTCCATTTTTTATTTCTTACCGAAGCTTATTCAAAGGCAGTACCAAGGCCCAAGGTGGTAGAGGACTGCCATCTAGTGGTAGTTCGTTCAGATGCACATACCAAAAAAAAAAAGAAAGAAAAAGGCCTTCTTGTATTTTTTAAATTATGTACATTTGTTTAAAATAGTGCCAGGTTTTCTTTAATTCCTTTCTTGAGGACTACTGACATAGCTACGGTACTCAACTTGATAATTCCACAAGAAGGCATCATAACTACTGAGGAAGGTGGAAGATGAGGATTTTTGAGTTTCCTTTTTTAAATTCAGATCAAGTATAGGGAAGTTTTCAAATTAAGACTGATCTGTTCACTTCTAGAAAGGTACATGTTAGACAAACACTAGAGACAGGCTTACCAAATTGCTTTCTTTTGACATATGCATATCTTGGAGTGACTTTTATTTTCTTCTTCCTAAGTTCTGTATTTTTTACAATTTGTTTATATAGTATTTGGGAATGGAAAGCTTTCAGACTGAGAAAAAAATATTCAATAAACTTCTGCCTCAATAATTCTACTCCTACATTCTATCTCAAGGAAATAATGACAAGTGGACAAAGATTATGTTCAAAGATGTTCATTCCAACAAATAAAATTTAATCTTAATTGCTCATCATAATAACCCATTGAATCCATGCATCAAAACTTACTCATTCTCCTCTATTTCTTATTTAGATCACTTCTAAATTTTCTATATTATTAATAAATACACATATATATACAAAAGGGAGGACAGAAAGAGGGAATAAATATGGTAATTTGATATGACGTTGTCATATTTGGGATCATTCATAGTATACATTCCCATAAGTCACATTTCAGCATCCAAGAACATTTTCATGGTCCTTACTAGCCAACCTTCCTTTATATGAATGTTATATCATTTTACACGACCACACGCAATGTAGGATGTACAGACTATTATCACTGCTCTAATATTGTTTTATTCCATATACAAGGGTAAGATATACGAAAATCAAATGCACTCAATGTTTCACGTTTTTCTCTTATTATTTTGCTGGGTATTTGAATGTAAAGGTTTTGATAAAATATATTTAACTCTCCACAATTCACGCCACATAATTCTCCATTTTTATATGGCCAAATAAGTAAATCCTCACTTAACATCGTTGGTAGGTTTCTTTGCTTTAAGCTAAAACACATGTAATGAAACCAATTTTATCACAGGCCAAATGAAATAAACAAGAGTTAAGTTTCTATGGCATCTCACCAACATTATAATGAAATAACAATAACTAAATGAGGTTGAGGACCTGCTGTATTCTAACTCTGGTACTTGCAACAACACACTCAGGATTGAATGCAAATTACCTTTCACACCACCAAATGATCCATAAGTCATATTGCAAGCTGTTCTCTGAAGATTATGTTCATACATCAATTTGATTTGATATTGGTTCCCATGTTCCACATTACCCAAGGTTCCTAAGGAGAAAAAAGTAAAGAATTCCTTTGTATTTGTTTACATTCAAAAATATTCTTCTCTGCTCTGGGCCCTTCCCCTTCTCTGTCTCGCTCTCTCTGTCTCTCTCTCTGTCAAAAACAATAAAATAAATCTTTTATATATATATGTATATATATATATATGTATATATATATATATGTATATACATATATATATATATATTTTTTTTTTTTTTTTTTTTTTTTTCCTTCTTACCCTCCTCTACACCAATTCTAAGCAATTCAATTTTGGTGAAATTTAAAATGACAGAACACTAAAACATTATGTATTATGAACAATTTGCATATTGATGATATAGCGTGTCAGCACAGTTAAAACAATTTAGTCTCGGCTAGATTATACTATTAGATGAAATATTACCCTGAGTGACATTTTATTATCTATTTTCATTATGTCTGAATAAAGTGTAATTATTTAAGTAACAACAAGACCCTTCAATTTCAGTTTTGAAATAAATGAGGTTAAGTTCCTTGCACTTAACAAATAATAGAGCAAATATGACTAAAAGTGTCTAAGAAAAAAATTCCCCACACTTACAACCAATTCAGTTTTCTATCTCAACTCTCAAAAGACTCAAGCCCGAATGCGTTATAGTCTAATTTAATGGAGAAATCTTCTAAAGCTTCCCTCAGCAAGTAAATAGGACAATATGTTTCACTTGAATTCTGCCACAAATCTCCTTCCAAACAAAAAAAAATACTTTCTCTGCATTTAATAGATCATATTGCTATAACCATTTTCTAGTTCTTTCCAAGTAAGAAAAGATTCTTTGTCCATATTTTACTCTAAGGTTATGACTTTCTACAGTACTTACAATTGGAGCTATATCCCAGAGATCAAGGAAGAACATTATGGTTAAAAGAGGTGTTCAAGGGGAAGCCAGGATGGCTCAGTGGGTTAAATGCTCACTTTGCAGCCCTAGGGACCGAGGATCAAATCCCGGCCCGTGCGGACCCATATGCTGAACTGGGGAGCACCCCCAGTTCAGCTCTCACCGGGGCGAGACCCAGTTCCTGCCCCTGCAGCCCCAAGCCCACGTGTGGAATGAAACTATGTGGAAAAACCAATGATGTGCTACTATGGAGACTGTTCTGGGCCCTCCCCCTTCTCTCTGTCTCTGTCTCTGTATCTCTCTCTCTCTGTCAAAACAATAAAAATAAATCTTAAAAAAAAAAAAAAAAGAGTTGTTCAAAAGAAAAGAGATTCAGAATACATCTTTTTCCATAAAGAAGTAACTTTGTCATTCATTCAAAAGTTAAAAAGAAAAACTTAAAATATCATAAAACAAATGAAATAGTCCCCAAACTTAGAGCATTAAATCATTAACATAATCTAAATATGTCTATATATAAGTATGTATATGTAATATATTTATACATAAGAATTTTTTTGGTTTGTGTTCAAAATGATTTACCAACATCCCCCAGAGGCTTTAAAATAGAAATATTTCTATTTTTATTTTAGAAATGAGGTACCTTAAGTTCAAAAAAATTTATGAAATCTCCCCCAAAATCACACAGCTGATAAAGGACACAGGATTAAAACTCAGTCTTTAGCGCCAGCACTACATATCTAGGTACCTGGTTGGCCATCATTTAACAACTGTCAGGAAACTTGGTAAACCAATGACCATTTCCCAAAAGAAAGCAATATAAACGAATATGTTACATCCATCTCCAACTTTCTCAGCCTGGCCTTCTCTTCCTCATTTGGAAGGTGGAGTATTGAGAGAGAAAAACTAATAGGGGAGGATTTCTTGGAGGAGAATTACTTCTACTCAGATCTATACCCATGAAAAATAGTAACAATAGACTTCACATACCAACAGAATAAAAAAACAAAAAGAAAGACTCAAATTTGCCAGCTAACCCTGATAGGAGATGAAAGCTTCCTGGAATCTAAATGGTAGTAAATCAGTAAGGCCCAGGGAAAATAAGGGGTAACCACAACCATGCTAGCTAGCCCCACGGGCTAGATACAAAAAAACACCACTAATTAAATAACTCACAAAGGAGAGCTCTAGACTCCAAGAAACCAGAAAAAAAGTTCCAGGAAACATTTGGTTTGTCCCAAGAAGTTACAAATTTCATTTCACACTTAAAACCAAATCAGCCCCTCTGTGGAAGGAATGACTTACACATGCCTACTAGCTGAAAGGTCAGTGGACACAGGGGTCAGCAGTCACTATTTAAACAAACTTGGCACGAAATGATACTATATTTGTGTTCTGAAAAAGCTCCATAAGCATTGGTAAATTTTTAAATTTTAGGTGATAGCCCTTTAAAACTTAGTAGTACAACTACGTAGAATAAAAGACAATTTATCTTCCTTAAATACCACCTTGGAATAAAGGTAGTATCTGAAAATCTAAAATATCTAGCAATTTTTTTTCCTACAGAAACATCAATGACATAAGATTAAAACTATTTACATAGGTTTTGCCCTTGGATATACAGACTGTATATAGTAAGTATATATCTATAATTATAATCTACATATAGCTAAAGTTAATATAGTTGCATCAATTAGAAAATAAATGGATATTAGAACTTTATATTGTTGGCCTTATTTAAATGAGATCTGATTTATACAAAAAAAAATTCTATGGAAAAATCAAAGGTCACCTTGGCAACAGTTTTTGGTACAGTTTCAGATAACTGCTGAGAAATTTAACGATGTTCAATGAAATAAAAGCCATTACAGAATAAGTTAAAAGGTTAAATAACCAAATTAGATTATATAATATAAGCCAGTCAAAAGTAAAGAACCACATGCTTTTGCCCTCTCATGGCAAACATTAAAATTCTATAAATACGTCAAATGCTTAGTAAATGCTTGTGAGAAGTATATACAATTTTTGAAGAATATTTAAAAAAACATAATCGGTATGGCTTACACTTACACATCTGTAACCATTTACTCAGACATTGAAGCCCACAATCAGCCAGGAATCTAAGCTGCCATGTTATGCTTTTTCCACACCCAAGTGTGATAAGATAGAGTAACTTCAGGCCAGCAAGACCCTGCTGTTTCTCTATATTTAGCATGATTTTGATGACATATCACCCACCAAAAGTCAGCACAGTAGCCTCTAACTATTAAGGGGTGTTTGGTGTGTCTAGGAGGTCTCTGATAGTTTACCTGACATTTTTAGAAGCATACAGCATATAAAAGATAACAAAATATTTGAGGAGGGAGTAGTTGGGGCAAAGATGTCATGTTCAGCGAACACTTTCATCTGCTGACACCAGCGGTTTAACTTAAACTAGAAAATGTTTATGCTTCCCCTGTTTCAATAACAGCTAGGTGAAAGTTCATTCTGGAACCTCAAGAAACATTTTCGAGAACCAAAACATTAACTTCCCTGCTTCTCAATTTAAGCCAAGCCAGGAAAAATACACAAATTGCCAAACTAAGAATATTCTAAGAGGCTGAAGAAATGAGAGACAGAGAAGGGAAGAAAAGGGGGCACACGGTAATGGAGTTTGTACAACTCCTCATCCCAAGAGAATGCAAAGCTTATAAATGAATATAAAGAATAAAAGAGCTGTAAAACCACCATTCCCATGACAAATGACTTTCATTTTCACCGTTAATTTGAAGAAGGACACCCATGTCTCATAAACAAATTGTGAGCAAACATGCTAGTTTCTTTCAGCAGGCTTTTTCGATAAACATGCATGCATCCAGAGTCTATGCCCTAGGACTGATGGAATTCTAGAGGTTTCTGTCTTTCTGGGCCATCTGATTGGGACCAGGGAAGGCCAAGAGTCTAACCTAATTTCTAGTTTCTATGATGTTCCCTTCTCCTGCCCTCTTTGTCCCCATGGAGCCTCCCAGAGGGACCAATTCTCCAAGAAGTATTCAGGGGTAGTCATGGGCAAGCTCTCTTCCTCCAGGGCCTGTGTAAGCCATTTAATAAAATCTCATTTGCAATTAACACGCTTATGATAAAAAACAGAGGAACAACTAGATTCATACAATACAGTAGCCTGTATCATACCTTCTCCACTTACTCCGGGACACTAAATATTTGCCCTATCACTAAGAGGAGCAATATCTTTTCCTGTGACACCAATGAGAGTGTTTAACAATGAGAGTGAGAGGTACTAGTATAGGGCCTCTCATGGAAACAAGAGTCGGAAAGTAAATGACAGTGGTAACAGAGAAGGAAAAGAAAGAAGGAAAAAAAACACATGGAGAGTAATAATGAGCCACTACCAATTGCCTCAGCTCCACCCAGAAATTATCTCACTTATTCATTCAAATATGCCTACCATATACTATATGCCAGGTTATCACGCTACCTTATGAATCTAAGAGCTCTTCACAAAGAAACTGACTAAGGATATCCAGCTCAATGACAATAAATACAAATCATTATTCAAATTAAAAGCAAAAGACAAAGAAAGCCTAAATCAAGAGAAAGTAAGAAATAGAAATCCTAGAAGCTATCATTAACAGCAAACTCCAAAGGAAAGTGCCTTTTTTAAAAGATCTATTTTACTGTTTTTGACAGAGACAGAGAGAGACAGAGAGAAGGGGGAGGGCCCAGTGCAGTCTCTATAGTTGTTCGTCATCAGTTTTCCACAGGGTTTTGGTCCACACAGGTGGGCGGGGAACTCAAAGGACGGGAACTGGGCTGTGGGCCTCCCACATGGGAGGCAGGCCCTCTCAAGCCAGGGGCCACACAAGGGTGGGGTGGGCAAGAACTGAACTGGGAACCTCCCACATAAGAAGCACACCTCAGCTCAGCATATGGGTCCTCATGAGCCAGGGCTGGAATTCAATCCTCAGTGCCTGGGGCTACAAAGCAAGCGCTTAACCCACTGAGCCATCCCAGCTTCCCTGAGAGTACCTTTTGAATAAGGAATATGCCCTTCCTTATTCCTCATTACATACTCTTAGCTTTACCCATAAAAAAATGTTCCCAATATTGATATCCATAAAAACAACTCAACTTGAACTAAACTTTATCTAATAACTGAAACAAATTTCTTAAAGTTCCCTTTTA